>MNPL01010152.1:0-17149 GCA_002081605.1 Tropilaelaps mercedesae
TATATATATATATATATATATATATATATATATATGTCATAATACAACGTTGTGTACACATTTTTTCCAAGTGATTACCTAATTTGAGGCATCTTTTTGGGAGGCTAATGAAGACGTAACGGGAAATCTTGGATTAGAGCTAAAACATAAAGCAGGTATCGCAAGCAACTATTCCTGTCTTTTCCCTTAATCGCAGGACCAATTTTTTAAATCAGTCTAGACCAACAAGGCCGCAAAATGCTAACCACTATAGACTAGTGATTATCGCCTTGTCTTTGGACAGCATAACCAGGCCAACTTCAAACCACCGCTGTCATCTAATCGATGTTGACCGAAGAAAATCATCCACGTTTAATTCACCTGAGCGCAACGGCACTAAGTGAGGCTCTCAGAGGTTTTCAAATGTTGTATGTATTAGTATGATTTGGCTAGCCACCGATCATTGACTGGCCTTCAAAGTTTCTGGGAAGCTTTTACGCTCTCAAACGCGAATTTTTCTTGGCAGAAAGCGTCTGATCTCTTCATAGTACATTCTCTTTACAGGAGTACTTCGTTCTCAGTAGCCTGTTCTTCCGAGCTTGAAGTGGTTGATTAAAGGATTAGGATGGCTCATTGCATCATTTAATTTCAGCTCAACTCACATTTACCAAGTTGACAAAAGCGATTACCGCTGATTCTACAGCTGTATCGAGTGGCACTCCCGAAGGAATACGAAGGAATACGAAGGATACATATGCACGGGATTCAGGACGGTTCGATGGCGTTCCTTCTCGTTAGAGTGACCATCTGTAAACTGGAAAGAAGCACACTTAAAATGTTTGGCAATCTGGGCCTGCTGCGCGTAAATCACGCCCCCACATAGCCGTTAGTGGTTTAGCTAGCATCGACATGCTGGTTGCTACTTTTGGCAGTACGAATCTGGAAAATCTGGGAAAATACGAATCTATGGAAACCTATGTGTTTCTTCGCGTATTATCTCCACAGGTAGAAGGTCATTAGTGTTGCAATACGTGTTCTCCGTTTTATTTGCGCTCTATAAATATCTGAGGTGGCTCCTTCCATCTGTATGAAAACGCAGGTCATATACAATTTCAGGAAAATAATCTGCGTACCCTGTCACAGGTGGTGTCTTCTTAGAACGTCATTACATAAGTGTGTCTCTGCTTTTAGGCTGCAGTCTAGACCGATGTCGGGGTTATTTTATTTAAATAAATTTATGTTGTTTAATCACGTTTGCCTAACTTTTCAGATATTTGACCTAGAACGTCGTCTGTTCAGGCTGTACTAACTGATCAAACTAATACCGCAACGTCACCAAGGAATGTGCTTGTTGACAAAGGTCTCAGCCATCCAAAACTCACCATCAAAGGAACGTGCGGAAGAGACGAATAATTTTGAAATTCGTCCGAGCCGGTTCGTCGACATAAATTCTACTGGAGCTGATTTCTCAAGTTAATCATATTGACGTTAACTCGGTTAGAGCAGATATCATAGAAAGTAAAGCTGTTCTCGTAATTTAACCTTGTACTGCTCCTTTTTCCTTTGCCTAAGAGGCCCCGTGTGTTGACGTTCGACTTCCCGTGATGGAGGCCGGGTGCAGGCTGATTCTATTAGGCGCTGATTTCGTCCTCTTTTTGATGTTCGTGTTTGCCATATAAATACTTGATCCCAGCGGGTTTCGAAGGGCGGAACAAGACGGTTTTGCTCGACGAACGTTCGGAAGGCGAGTGAATTGTCGCGACGCGGGACGACAGTAGCTATCTTGCACGGGGTACCATGATATTTGTAGGATGTGTTGACTATAGCTTAGGGTCATTATGAACAGTTTATTCTGTGAGGATGCGATTTCGTTAAGGCTCGTATCGTATTTTATTAGAGGAACTGCTCCAATAGAATTCAAACGGCCGAAATATAGTCCACAGCCAAAACACAGTTGTATTACAATAACTTCGCTGTTGATGCCAACCACTGATCTGTTTTTGAGGTCCACTCTTTCTCGAGGTGTGCTTACTAATAGATTTGTTGAGCAGAAATTACGCCCGGCGGGTCTTGCTATGACGAAACCCGTCGTGTTAGACCTTGCTGAGTTGCTTTGCTTGAGTCAGATGTCCTTGGTCTGGCTCTTATGGGCCTAATGCTTCTGTGGTTTATCTTAATAGATGTGACACGACATTCATTTAACCAGCGTATCTGAGCGAGACCAGTAGTGCACGAGCGCCTGCGAGCCCTGATTGCGGGGTCACGCCTTGACGGACATTCATTGTACACTATACAGTTCTATAGGTGGGTAAACCATCTACGTATTTGCTTGCCCGCTGATAGCAAGCCATTTTGTGGAAAACTACAGCTTGTAACATACAATTTTTTCAAACAAACAGGCCGAACCTGCAGAGAATCGTCTATTTACTACGGACTGAAAATGCTGCAGACCACCGCATTTTCTGCCATTACTGGACACCTCGACATCCTATAGACGCCGCCTTCTCTAACTGAAAAAGGTTATGCAAGCCAAGAATCCTAGTTACATCCTACAGCTAGCCAAGACAACCGAACGAGTTGATCTGCTGAATCAGAATGTATTTGGCTCCACGTAGATTCATAAACATTAAAGTCAGATGCATACGTGTGAACACGCAAGCGCTCCAGTTGAGTATAAGTAGTATTGGCGCAGTTTACAAAATAATAATTATAGCTGAATTCGTAAACACGTTAATAGGTTTGTACATAGGGGCATACAATTATATGCACCTGTGCGCTTTGTATTTTGAATTGTCACTCAAAACTTTTTCACCGATTATATTGTAAATGGAATCTTTTTGGCGCTCACAGCTAGGCGTAAAGCGATTACTCGCTGTCAGAAATAGCCATTTCCAACTCCTCCAATTGTACTTTGGAGACCGCTGCATCTCGCTCAAAATATTTCGCTCTTGTTACATTTTAGTGCCAACAGCCATTGCAAACCAAAATAAAATGTCTAATTAGTGAAAGTAGCAATAAATTCGTCAAAGCGAAGTTACTGTTATACCTGCATGTGCCCCTTGAGACAAAAAACATATTTTTACAATTGAACCTATCACATCTTGATGCTATTAGCATATCAGGCGTAATTGCAAAGGCTAGATGACAGCGCGGCTGTTAGGCGTTTTCACTGGCAGATGTTCAAGTTTTGACTGTCTCTGCTTCCAGTCATCGTTCGTCGCGATATGCGACAATGACATCCTTCCAAGGCCACTTGTTTTCAGGACAAAAAGTCTTACGTCACCCTCGCGGATATATCGTTGGGGTAGTGTGTTTTTTGGACGTTACAGTGCCGGAATATCGCGTTTGCTCGTCATGCACCAGCACGAACTGTCTCGACGGGGATCTTTTTTGTCGGTCATCTGCGTCACGACATCGGACGAGTTCCTCCTCTAGTTGTTAACGAGCTCTCCCTACATTAGAAAACTTTTAACCAACGCCTCGTACATACCATCCTCATTCAAAATACAGCCGAGCAAATAGACTCGTTCGGAGCTGCCCACAGATGCTCCGCTCGGAGTCCGTTTGGCACCATGTTAGACGACAAGCCGTAAGCACAAGCCAGCTTAGGTATGCGTGACGTGTCTCCAACGGCAGTCGAACAGGTGGTAGACGCGTCCAGTTTTACGAATTCTACACAGCCAACCACGGCCCAAGCCCCAATCAGGCTATCTTCGAGTAGCAAAGCGATAAAATTCACCGCCTGAACATAGGAAGGGGAGGCCACTTCAGCAAAAGCCTGTTTGTTACTGTTGTGTATTACTGCGTCCTCGAAAGAGGCGACCTACTCGTCGTTTCGTGTAAAGGCGACTAAACGATTGAAAGCCGAGAAAAGACTCACAAGTATGCGAATGCACAATCGCTACTTGACCAGTTTAGATTTCTCTCGTTGATTCATCGCCATTATGACCAGGCAGCCGAGGCGCTGTTAGTGTGTTGTATAGGGGCACCATTAGCTATACGACGGCGAGACTACGTATCACTACTATTACGCTGGTAGAATATTTATGAGGTAGGTTATCCGCCGACGAGTGGAAGCATTTCTAGCAATTCTCAGGCACCGTGTTATAGAGATGCAACCAGGCTATAGGGCTCAGACAAGCGATACCAAGCCCGTATGTTGTTGAAATTCTCTGATCGTAGCTCATACATTTTACTATTCTCCTGCTTAGAATAGCTAAATAATAAGAAGGACGAACAAATAATCATCTCGATTAACCGCGGGGTAACCACAACAAGGATCCTTGAATAGAAACACACAATTTCTTCGGTTTCGACGGTTCGCACTCGAGCTGCGGGCAGCCGCTGTGGATCCGATGTCAACTTGTCATAACCGAAATGATCCGGACATCCCCATTCACAAAACGACCGTGGGTCAGCGGCGAACCTCCTGCAACGGGGTCTCAGGCGGGATCTTTCATTTCGTAACCCTGCCACGTCGTTCCACAGTTTCGCATTAGCTTCAAAGATGAAAACACAAACCTAGTTCATCCCCGAGGCCGTGGCTAGCCGCTTCCCATCACTGCATTCAAGTTTTCCGCCGTTGTCGTCTTGTCCCTTTTGGCTCTCTAGGCGCGCCTGCGCAACCCATTCCACCTCTCAACATTTGTTAGCACCATCAAGCACGAAAAGCAAATGTCTTACTGGCTTTTATGCGTTCTGCCTAAAGAAGCAATACCCATCTCGGCGGCGTCATCCGACGCGCGCCTCCCGCTTCGTAGGGCCATCACGGCGATACATTGCAGCTCAGTAATAGAACACAGACGATTCGGGGGAGCCTACGCATGTGGGAAAACGACTATCTAGTCAGGCCGACACGGGGTCTAGACAGCGCTTCGGCGGCGGCCCCACTTCAGCGACATTCGCTGGACGACATTTTCAGCTTTTTCTCCATACGCCTTCTCGCCGCGCCTTTGATTTTTCCCTCCTTCTCGTCCAGTGCCATTCTTTCTGCGTTTTACTCTTGCCCCTATCTGCCGCCTACGTTTTGCCCCCTTCCGCTTGGATGTCCCACGTTTGGCGAAGCCAGTCTCGTACGATTCGACAGGCCCTCGACGTCCCTTCGCCGCGGGTCGCTTCATCACACTTCGTACTCTGAACCCGAGTGGTCGCCCGGAGGGGTTGGCAGCACGCAGAGCCGACACGAGTTTCTTTGTATGTGGATGCTGTCGGCTGCAGCACTCGCCGCCGGGTGTGGAATTGCTTCTTCGCCTTCGTGCCGTCTTCGACTTTTTCGTCTGGAATGTTCCTTCGGGCCCGCGGGCCTTTTTTTGTGTGTGTCAGCAGGAATTTTTGCGCTCCTGACTCAGACCCACTGATCCTAAGTTGCCACGGTCGTCGTCAGCTGCACTCGCTATGATCTCGCAGCACCACGTCGCAGGCGATGTCCGTCGTTTCTGGTCATTTAGCCTGGCTATCCCGACCAACGTGAAATGGTGAAGTTCGCGAGAAGAGCATCATGGGGGTCTCATGTGACAACGTATACTCACCCCTCTTCCCAGCGCGTTCGACACGTGCACGCGTCAAGCGCGAGACGCGGTCTCATACAGGGATCGAGTACGCTGCCAATCGTTCATCCTCCTACCTAAACAGAAATTATAGATGTCGAAAAGCAGTAATACCTTTCGTGAATTCTGTCCACACCATCAATTTCAAATGGAATTCAAGCTCTTATCTCACTCTGTTTATATATATGTACATATAGTTTGTGAGGATGTTTGTGTACGATTCTAAGAAAGAATTTGTAACAAAAAAAAAACAAAGTTTTATTACAGTAACAAAAGCAACTTAAGGTGCGGCTGGTACAGCAGGGCACATATGTATTGTTGATCGACGTTATATTCATTTTGTCCTATTTGATAGAAGCTAGAAGTCCGATAAAAGCTTGTTCCTTTCTCGTCTCTTTTCTCATTCAGCCATGTTTGTGATATTTGGTTATGACTATTGTGTGCATTACTAACTTATGGCTCAATGAAATCCATACGTGTTGACTCAGTTACTGACGACGCACGTGATCATGCTAGCGCCACCTGACAAACGTCGTTGTTTTTCATTACAAATGCGCCACATTTCGCTTTCTCTCAACGCGTGCCGAGGGGGGGTAAACATTTGCCTTGGGCACTATTGACTTTTTCTGTACGCCGCGCCTTTCAAGCGCCCGGTATTTGCATGTCAATTCCACTGAGGCGCGAAGTAGCGATGCAGAAAAACAGCTCACGTCGGCCCTGACGGGCTGGTCAGGAAACTCGTAATAAAGCTGGTTTCTTTTTGACAGCACGAGGGCGGGGCCAACGGGACGCGTTTTCGAACGGACAATCATCTAGCTGCAGAAACTATTCGTCAGCGAAATCGAAAATAGCTACACATATTCAGCAGGAAACTTCCTGTCGGGGCGGTTCAACCACAGACGCATCGTGCAGGCATGTTTGCATTGCGGCAAACCGCTCCGTCGCAAGGAGACGCAAGGAATTGAAGACGCTTGTTCATGGCAAATTGTCGACGAGCAATACTGCGACCGCAGGCTGAATATATCCCGCGCCAGTGACGGTGAACTGAAATCGAATCGCTTACCATGGACGTCTCTCGTGCATAAGCTTCTTTTCGCTGACATCGTCCATTTTGGCCTGCCGAAGCGTGGATTTATTAGAAGGAGAGTTGACTTCGTCTTACTTTGTTCCATCCGTGTAACCGCGCTAAAGAGGACGCTATTCCATTACTAACAGGGGTGAATTGAAAAAACGGAGAGCCAACTCGTCAACGTCGGTCATCGGAGGATGCCACAGGCCGAGCAGGCCTCACCGTCGGGGGTCCGACGAGTCTGTCGTATCTGGGCCTCGGCAGTGGGTCGGTAAGGCCTTGGGACTTTTTTAAGCATTGCGTAGCTGCCGGCCAATCTCAAGAGTCCTTGAGAATCCTGTCCGCCCGAATCTTTTCAATCCTACCGCGTTAAGAATCTTTTGTAAGTGTCCCTGCCAAAAATGTCGCTGTAGCTCTCGAGGAAAAACTATCCCTCCTCATGTTGTCGGAAACCCTCATTCATCAAATAGGTCTTATTCAAATATATCGTTACATTCAGATACAGGTAGTCGTTGCACGTGACGCAGGCAATAGCCAGACGATAGGTAATTTTGAAAACTTAATATTTTCAATCATAACCACTTCGGCTAAAATTCGCAGTTGTACATATGAGCCAGTGCCGCACGTCTTTTACCAGCGGCAAATCATATTCAAGTCAACCAGGGTACACCTAAGTCACCGTAATAGTGCCATTCCTGTTTACTAAAATGGCGACGTGTCCAAACGGCACAGAGTTTCCTCGAATCGAGTATAAACATTTGGTTCATTAGGCGGCTGCTTCTGGCGACGTCCGCCAAAGTAGCGCATGTGATGCAGTTTCCATCGAGTACGACGGCTTTAAGCGATAAAGCGCACGGAAAAATACACCACGTCGTGGTGGCGTAGCCATTCGAAATTGGTCCGGCCTTAATGGCAAGAGCAGTGCTACTCACGACGTAGGCGCCGTCAGGAATGGAGCCTTTTATTACCGTTGCCTCCAGCAGGAACATTGCTTGTGATAACCTTTCCGCTAGTCACGTAGAAGAGTCGTATTAGTTCTTGCTCTACGGCACGTTCCTAGCCGTGTGTACATGGCGATAGCCGTCTGACAATCGTAACTTAAGTTGACAATCGTAACCAGAATAATTAAACCTTCATCAAATACACGGTATTGAAATGCACGACTAATTAATTTTGGGACTAATGAATGAATATTTGAGAAAAGGAGGCAGTCAAAAGGAACAGATATTATCACTAATAATTCCTCGGGAGACGTCCAGCACAAACGTCGCAGCTGGCATAACCTGACCACAGATTTTTCCATAGCGAACAAAACGCCACATTTTAATTTGTTGGTTTCCAGTGCCCTGCACGCTTACCCTTCGCGAGGCGTACAAATGTCGCAGTTTCGGAGAAAACAAACGCCAAATAGTGTCAGACCTCGACCATTTGAGAAACAGAGGTATTACCCATGATAACTCGCATGGTCTGGGCTACTGCACGGGCTTAACATGGCGTAGGGTTTTGCGTAATTTAGAAACTACAACTTCAGGCACCATTGCCCATCGAAAAGCTCCATTAGGATGAGCGATTGTGAAATTGACTTCGGTAAGGCTAACACCACTCAAGGAATATTCCTAGAATATTCAGTACGTAATCCGTGGCAATTAGTTGCTAATTGAGTCTGTGCGCCGAGCTGCTACTAACTTTACCTACCGGTAGGAATGGATATGACATTGCGGAACATTCGAAAGATCTCAACATCGAAAGCGTTTACTTGGACGCCGGGATGTGGGAAAAAGCCTGAAGAATCGCTGCCATTTGCAGATATCGTTTTACGCCTGGAAATACACCAATAGCTGTCACTCAAAGGCCTGTCGAACAGATATCACTCATTGTTCATCATGATCACTCATAGTCTAACAGCGTTACTCTGACTGACACGCTCTTGCTTAAAGAGCACTTTGCTATTCCCATCACATGGCCCTGTATTGGAGAGTCAATAAAATCAAGCCAAATAATCAAAATCATACAAATTGAGCGTCATGCGTGTTGATACACGGGTACCAAATACTAGCAAGCGGATATTAGAAAGTCGATAAATATCTAGATCTGGTACAGCTCGTCAAAAAAGATGTTCATAACAACAGCCCATATTTGTGTGTTTATAGCTTGGCTATTAATTTTTGCCCTGACCGGCTTGCTTTAAATGAACATTTGTAGCATCCTCTTGAATCTTTTACAACACTCATTAAACCGCTTCTGGGCAGCGTTGGCATAGTAGACGTCTAAGTTTGGCGAGTTTGACGTTGGACATGTTAGCAAGCCGCCTTAGTCACCGTTCGCACGTCTCGACTTTTGCGGAGTCGCAATTTTCTACGGTTATCTGGCCGTGCATAGACCGCCTGATACATATATGCGTTTTTACCGGTAGGATTTCGCCTGATCTTTGCTCCGGTTGAGGCGTTCGCTATGTCAATAAGAATTGCTTTTCAGACGAGTGCATTAGAGTAACTTCAGGTTGAAGTGTTGATCCGTCCCCTGAGAAAGGCCCACAGACGGCCGCTTTTCTCGACGGGTCGTAGGCAAAGCAGCAGGACATCGTCGGTCGTAACGACCAGCTCCACGTGGACCCCAGCAGGTTCCCAGAAGGTAAACGTTGGTTCTAGCCTGTAGGTACAAAAGGCGAATGTCTCGTCTTTTCTGATCTTAGTTAGAGATTATTGAGTACATCTTGCGGTTGTGAGTCCTTTCTATTCGATGCTTCTGCATCCGCCTGCCGAACTCACCGGCTCGGACAAAAGCGGCCTGGATATTGCAGCCGTGTGAGCCAAGCTTGGCTCTTCGTGATTGTGGTTTTTCCTTCTCATCCACCGTTCGCTAGCGGACGTAAAGCCGTAGGACTATAATTATTTCCCCAGGCCTCGAGAACTCCGAATGGTCAAAAAGTTTGACTCTCTCTCTCTCTTTCCTAGCTCCTTCACGCATCCCGTTCCCCGAACAGGGGTCATCTGAGTCAGAGGACTACAACTCGAGTTTTCAGTCTTTTCCAACTTCTGTCCAAGGTGTCCGCCGGACAAAGGAGAGTCCACCTCAATGGCGAGCGCCTCCAGAGTAGAATATAACAGCCTATTGGATTTCAAAGGTTTTTCTATGGTAAACATCACTTTTTGTTCGGACATATGAATTTCCTATTGTAGATATGGGCGTTGTCGATGTCGCGTCTATTGGCGTCGCCTACGACTGCCGCTGGCATTTGCGCTGTTTATTTACAGGTCGTTAATGGATGTCTCGTCTATGTAATACAAACTGCATCACAAGCAAAAGAAACAGCGCAGCGGACGAAACGGCTCAAGCCGGATGAACCGAACGTTGCAGAATTATTTAGACAAGCGAAAGAAAAAATGAATAAAAGAAACCGAATTATTTACCAACATTGACGATCTCCAGCAGCGACATGCACTCAACACGAACAACGGAAGACGAAAACTGCAGAAAAATGGGCACTTCATCCTCTTTCAAAAAGCCTTGCCTTTCACTGAAGATTCGTCGCTGCACGAAGTTTTATAATCGAATAGTTGCCCCGTTGTTATGCGGCTTTTCAATCGTTCGACGCCCCAGCGCCCCCTCGTTTCCTCCCCATAGCCCTCCTTCTCCACCCGTCGAAACGAAATGCCTGAAAAACTTCCAGTATAGAGCAACACTTTAAAATGAACGAAGACGAGGCTTCAAGGCTCTCGCTTCTATGTTCGACGCCACCACTGGTAGTAGCTGGGCATTTTCTGTATCATGAGTGAGGCGTTGCTAGGCGTGTTTGTCATTTTTTTGATGTTTTCTTTTCATTAACTCTCTTTGTGCAGACATGTCCGAGTTCCAGTGAGTCGCCGCCCTCCTATTTCAGCTGTATGGGCAATTTTGGGATTTTAACGGGGCATATTTTGACTCGCATACCGGTTCAGTGTACTCATGGAAGATCAACCTTTCTCACAATAAGGGCGGAATGCATGGAAATTCTCGTAGCCTCTTTCCTCTGTCCAATGGAGCAGATGTATTCTTCCGTTGGAACGCCGTGAGATCACGTGATGACGTTTTTGCGTCATATTGATATTCATAAGAAGGTTGCCAATTTCGCCTATTTGTGACCTAGTAAGGACACGTGCTGTATTGTCGTGGATAGCACAGCAAATGCGCAACTCTAAGGACATCGCCTTTTTGCTTTTATCTCATTATAAAATTGCTTGTGTTCGTATCCTTCTCTGTCTCTATCGGCTTACCTGTCCGATTTAACGTTTTGTCCCGGATCGACGCATATCCTGTATCGCATAGCAGTTTGCCTGATCCTTTTTGGCCGTCAGCAGTTGTAGCTGTTTTGTTTGTCGGTGCAGACCTTCTGCATAGATTTCTCCCTGAAACGGAGTATATTTCAGCGATCGAGGTAGTTGTCTGAGCTTGCGCTAGACGCCCAAGCGTCACTAAGTAATTGAAACCGGCCACTTCACTCGAACGGGTTCGCCCTCATTGAGTCCGCATACGAGGTGCGCACTCCAGTCGTCCGCCCGCTTCGCTGGAACTGTCACCACTCGAATTTGAAACCTTCACTCGCAACTGGAGACGACGAAGGCAAAGGATATCAGGTGTCACCGAACCGTACCGATCCCGGTGATATCTTCACCGAGTGCCGCTAAAATGCGTTCCGATTACTAGAACGCCAAGTAGGGGTTCGACCACGGCGAACTGCAAACCTCCGCTAGTTTGCCAGCGTTTCTCGCCCTAGGGACACGCGACGCCTATGATGGGAATGATGACTCCAGCGTCTCGGGCGGCTCTTCCACCCGAGGATGGGTAATTAGATCGCGACTGTCGCTTCGAGTCAAGAAAACCATGTTATATCGCTCATATGCCGTTTCCGATATTCGTGTCAATGCACTATCGGGCCCGGATGTGCTAATGCGAAAAGCTGTAGCTATGTAACTGGACAGCGTGAAGCTATTTTCGACTTACCAGCAGCGGAAGGAGATACACATACGATGCAATCTAGCAGCAGACGGCAGTCGAATGCCTTGTGTTGCATTACAAGCTCCATTGCGTTGCTGAGGATACGTGTTATGGCTGTTTTTTGACGTTTTCATATGTTTCATCGGCCGCCCTAAGAGTGTCCAGAACGTACAACCCCTTAACGGATTGTCGGCCGCATCCTATGATTGTCCCTTTACGCTGGAACGCTTCGATCTCACTTTCAACTCAACTCTACTTTCCGTCTAAGATGTCGAATTGGATCTAGATTCTAGCAATAGGTGTTCCCTCGTCACGAGAGTCTTGGCTGTGTCATGTCCCTCCCAACAGTGAGGAGTAGCCGACAGGACAGGAGGGCCGTGCGGTGTTCCTGCGCTGGAATGTCATCACTATGTACTGAGCTTTGCTGGTGAAGAAGTCGCTGACCCGCCACGAGTGAGGGCGATGGCTGTATTCTAGCGAGCTGCTGAGTACTTACGTGAAGGAAGCGTGGAAGAGAGAAAAACGAAACAGGGAAGAAGGGGAGAAGAACCGCTGCGATGCACCTTTCGCAGTTTGGGATTTTGCACCACGCAAAAACCGCAAACTCGCTTAAAGACCAAGGAAGCCGAGAGGGGGGAAAAAGTGGACTAGGCCGTTTTCTAAAAATCGACGGCGTTGCTCTTTGTTGGAGAACAATTGAGTACGCCTCGACAATCACGCGTGAGGGGTACACGTACAAGTCTTCAATTTCTGAAGAGCTTGGCGAAAGTGAGTCTGAAATGATGCTCCTAAAGGACTCCAGAGCTCCTCTTGATGTTTGCCTCGGTCTAAGCCGACATGAGGGGTAGCCCTATTGTACTCGTATGTTTATGGCACAATTCGAATGGCATTTTTGTGTCTGCTTCAGCCGAGGCACGCGTACACCGGAAGCGTTGAGTGGCTTTAGCCGTGTAAGGCGTTCGGCCGCATGGGCATCGGCCGTATATGAAAACTCAGTGGGGCCTTTTAATTTATGATGCATTTAATGAAGCAGATGAACCGCTCACGCGCCGATACCCTATAAGCGAAAAAAGTTCTATTAAGTGCATCAGTTTTATCTTTAAAGACAAATCATAAAAAAACGGCAGAACTTTTGTCAAATGTAAATGTGTAATGGAAAAAAGGAAAATTTTCTCGACCAAAAAGCTGCTTCAAAGGTAACAAGATCGACATGCTTCTATTTTGATGCACGACTTGCTCGTTTTATTATTAATATTATTGTTATAAATATTATTATTACTGTGTTAGTTCGTAATGTTGGGAAGGTACCGTCGTACTTTACAGTGTCTGTGCTTGATATGAGAACTTTTCAGCCGTGTGAAAAGTGCGAAACCTAACTTGCTTTCCTGTCTAGTATTGTTTCGTGTTGTTTTCTTCCCGGTTCATTTCTGTGCCTAAATCTTGAAAGTACAACGAGCTTATCTCGCGCATTCACACGAGCTAGATTCCTTTTAATATGCAGCTAACGATTTAAAGAATTGAACACAGTTACTTTATCTTTTTTTTGCTCAACTATACGTGGCTTGGCTCAGACATCCGACGTGCTATTTATTACCTTACGGTATTCATCTCTAGCTCGTGCTCACCCTCTCGGCTAAATAAATGCGTGCCCAGTAGGCCTGCACGTCTGGTTATTGTTGGCACTGCCTTTGAGCTAAAATTTGCTGGCGAATCGGGCTGAAGAAATAGGACAACCTATTTTATGAAAAGGATGAAATTTCCCATGAGGTTTGCGGCCATCACGTGACCTTACTTTTCAAAATATGAGTAACTATCATATCGTTTGGCTGTCAATATTTTCGTATTTTAGTATTATTGGGCCTTGAGATGCTAATATTGCACTCTTTACCTATTACGGAAGAAACAAACATTGCCGACGATAGACTATCGAAAATATTGCTTATAGATATATTTCTCGCAGCAGCCGAAACAAAGCACGTTTAAAGCATTCGTCCGAAGGCATGGCCAACGCATAAGAACACTGATCAACTTCGATGCCGACCTGAGCCGTAATTCGGATCTACTACCCAGCTTTGTTAGATTAAATGAACAACGTACCTGAAGACAAGCTTATCTAGAGCGGCTCGGCGATATTCCAGCCTCCGTCTCGACGAGAGGGTGTCTGAACTCCTCGGAACTCGTAGATCGCAACGGCCGTTATTGGTTTGTTCTCGCCTGTCCAGCGAAACCTTTCAACGCAAATAGCCCCTTCGTACAGTTACTAGTCTATAAAATGTTCCAGCCGGCACCCTGTATCACAACATTATATCTCGGTTAGGATCGAGAGCAGAATTCTGTGCCTGGCGAAACGGTTTCCGGCCCGCCTCGCCACTCGTTGATGCTGGTCTTATAGTTTTTAGTTTGATTAATTATTAACAAGCATAAACACGATTGTTGAACTAAACAATTAACTACTCAGAATGCAATATACATATGTTTTGCTAACCGACCGACATCGCTTGCAACGGTTTGTCTTAGTATTATTTTACCTTGATAGCTTGAAACTAAGAAAGTGGGTTATTGCAATACTGATATAACCGTTTAGAAATATAGAAATTTTATATATCACAGCAATTATACATGCACAGAGATAAACTGGTTCATTGTTATGTTGTTAGTTACATCACAGCACTCAACGTTGACACTAACCTCTCAAGACTTTTTTCAGCTGTTCGTCCTTTACGCCTATCTTTCGCAGGAAGTATTTGAACAGTTCGGAGAAGTTCACGTATGTTCTTACATGTCTGTTGTAGCTCAATTGCATCTTAGCAACTGCCCTCGTAGGCTTGCTCACAGACGTGCAGGAGGACGATAACCCCAAGTAGACGATATATGACAACAGAGATCGACTGCTCAGTTCGTTAAAAGAGTATAGTCATGCTCGTACGACGATCAACTACTTAGGACACCCGCAAACGAGAGGCAGACCACCGACGGAATTTTTCCCATCTTCGACTACAAACAGGGCCATGCGCATGCAATAGACATCGCAACCAGCTCGTTCTCAATAACTAGATCAGACGCGGACTATCTGCTGCTTCTGTTACACCTGCTCTGAAAACATCGTTCCCGGGTGATACATGCGCGACCAGATAAAGCTGTGTGGCCTGGGAAACGCACAACATAAGGATCGGCAGTAGCGGGGCATTGTATAGGGAAAGAAGACCCTCATCAGTAACATCAACCCACATGAGTCTTCTAAGTGCCACAATGAGACAACAACAATTTTATACCGGTTTAGCCTCAAGGGTTTGGCCGTCTATGACAAAACAGGTTATGCCCCATCGTGTTTTGTTCGCTGCACTCTGCCAGTCCTCTGAGATACCCGCAATAACACCAGACCCGTCCCGCTGGCGTCGACGGCACACCCAAACATTTTCCAAATCCCAACCTCTTCCACAGACGTAGGGACGGTGCGCGGATCGCCACAAAGGCTGGCTGACTCAAGCGAGAATAGCACCGAAACCGCGATGCCGTAAAAGCGCTTAAAATAGTCTCTGTTTGGTGGGAGCCTTCAGCCACGTACACAATAGAACGCTTCCCTAGGTACCTTCGCCTGCAAAGATTATGAGCTTCTAACGCCCGTGACCTCGCTCGTCCCTGCCGAGACGCTATGCTGATGAAAACTGATCATTGAACGTCTGTTGGAAACGTCCGACGAAAAATGATTTTTAGAAAACATTATCCATCACCTTCCTGCGGACTCGAGGGTGACTGCGGTCTGCACCAGAGCCCTGTCGATGGCTGCTCCATACGGGTAGACAGGACATCTGCCGCTAGAGAGCCAAAAACAAGTCATTCCGAAATGTCTGTAAACAACAGGTTGACACACTTGTCTGTATGCATAAGCTCCGAACACATTATCGAGCGAGAGCACAAATATATTTGTTTTGTACTATACCCTGATGGAGAGAGAAACGGGATATAGCCGATGGGTTTCCATTCGCCGTCGCTGATTGGCCAAACATACACGCCCATTGTTGATCGTAAAAGCGTGACGCAGTTCGACACGGCACACATTCCGTGTCCGATCGCTTGATAACTTTGCTTATCCATCCGAACGGCGGGTGCGCTCAAAACAATCGTTTGACAAACTCCGTTCGAGTCGCGTCCAAAGAACCTTCTGCGTTTTTCCGCGTTCGGAACAGTCCCTCGTATTATATCGACCAGCCTTTAAGTACACTGAATTACACATACAAACTATCAATAACCGGCGGCGAGAATGCCATCAGCAGATTAGCACAGACTCTACATCGGACGTTCTCTTAGCCTTTTCGATTGCGTCTATACATATATTTATATATATATTTTTTGTTATATATATATATATATATATATAACGTCAATTATTAGATATAACCCCATTGTGGCTCACCGCGGTGAATGTTTTTCTTGCCTGTTACATTCGTATGTGTGCAACCCAACTACGGAGGATTGTACGGGCATGATCAGATAATTGCTTCGTCTGATCAATATTGCCCGAGCACAAACCTAGTGCATCTGACGAAGCTAGTCATCTCTTCGTAATAGCTGAATGTGACCCGCAGGCAAAAAAGCTGATATGAGCTGCGTCTGACGACTCTTTCAACACAGTCACCACCCGATCCGATGCTCCATCATCCTTTGTACCGGTAAGTCGACTACGACTTCTCGGATCATCTGTTAGTAGTGTCCCACTCAGATCGTTGTCGACGACATCATCGCACGAACAACGTCTCCCGTCCGATCTACACACGAGCCAAAATTGACCTAGCTGACGCTCTCTGTGCGAAAACGGTACCTGTGAGTTCGTGCACGATATCCGTTTGTTCGCACACGTGAATGGGCCTGTCGGCCATACACTTGTGGGTAGGCCGCCGACATCTCTCACAACCGCTGTTAAACTTCTGACCAGAAGGAGACACGACCTTAATCGTTTCCGTTTAATGCGCAAGTCTCGTCCCGCTGACACGGCCGCATACGTGTCAGATCCGAGGGTTCCCAGCCGCCAGATCCCTGAGCCCGGTACGGCTCAACCATTCGGGTCCGCGACAACGGCGGCAGGATGAATATCTGCAGTAGCGAAACGGATCGGTTTCTTGGAAAACGCCGTTTTTGAAAAAGACAGGCGGCCAAAGCCTTCTGGAGTTCTGGGGCCGTCCAACCTAGAGTTCATGGCTGGTTCAAGGCGATGGTTGGATGACCGACGGCTGAATATATTCCGTAATCGGATCTCTGAAACTCCTCAGCGGAGGACGAAAAGTTACCATCAGCGCTGCCTTTCGTGCGGCCGTCTCTTAGAGCCGCTTTTGTCATTTGTGATTTATCATTTTCCGCCTTTGCGTTGGTAGCTCTTCTGCTCCTTATATTAGCCTATCCCTCCGAGGAAAAGCGCTATCGCGGCTGTATTAGTTCGAGATTTGCATATTCTTAGGCCGTCATGTGTCTACGTGCGCACGCATGCACACAAAGGGACCGTTTTGCTGGAAAATCGCTCAGTAGCCGGTAACAATTATCTGTACTATATAATATATATATATATATATATATATATATATATATA
>MNPL01010159.1:8676-29351 GCA_002081605.1 Tropilaelaps mercedesae
ACCATAGGTCGCCTTTCTGGGGATAGACATGAGATGGACTTCGCTCAAAACACACTTCCATAGACAACTGTCACAGGCCACATTTCCGGACGCAAAATCCGTTCGTAGCTTTAAAACAACCATATCGTGCGTAGCCTTGGTGTTATCGGCACCCACTCGTAAGACCATTGTGTCTAGGTGCCCATCTATCATTCATGTCAACTTTTAGCCACGTTGCGTTGCCCACACTGGGCAAATTCAATAGCCCCTTGAATGTAGGTGATATTGCACATGGCTCGGCATCGTTCAAAGTGATACATCATCAGTTATATGCTACCTTAAGGAGTTTCTGTGCTCCCAATAAGCGTTCGACCCAGAAGCGCCAACCGCAACTTCGAAACACGTCCACGCTTTTCAGTCTGGACGGATCGAGAGAAGGTCTCGCTCTGTGACGTTAGGCCACTGGCATATTCTGCCGCCGAATGCACGCTGCTGTTGCGCGCTAGCAGTGAGCTGCACTATCCATAATACCACAGCAATTTGAAGGATGCGCGTGTCTCGGTTAGCAATTCTGGTGTGTTACACGCTAGGTCTAGTGTGCTGGACCAGCCAGGTGCAAGGCCTGGACGGAGACCCTCCAGAGTTGGCAGAGTGCCGTGCTAAGAACAAAGGAAAATGGTGCACTTGTCGAAAGTTGGCAGATCACGTCAAGCCACTCTTGGGTCGGAAGCTTGGCATGTTCTTGCCAAAGGTAAGTGGATGTGCAAGGGAGAGGCGACAGAACAAAATTTAGTAGCCTACATGCTTTTAAGATTTTAGGTAAATGTCGAGGATACAGTTCGTTTTATTTTGCTGACAAGCCGAATACATCGTGACTTGTCAGATTCAATATTCAGACATCTCCCAAGCAGAATTTTGAAAACCTTTCGAGGTGTGTCCTAAACGCACACGTAGTTCATCTGATTAATATACCAGGTCACGTAACTGGAACGTTGGAAATGCTATAGCCTGTACGAGTAACCCGGTCAAAGATTACGTAAAAACTCTTTGAAGCAATGTTGGCGCCTAACCAGCACAGCTGTCCTTAGAATAGCCTATTGACACTGCTTTGACACAGCTTAAGTAAGCTGATTAATTCTAGATTTGTTTGCAAAAAATATAACTTTCAGAGTTGCTTTCAGAGTAAACGGTTTGGCATTTGATAGCGTGTATTTTAACAGGATGGTGACGAACTTAACGGTACTGCGCAGGAAATTGGTGAAAAACTGGTGACCGTGGTTTTTGTCAAAATAATCATAATAATAATACCATGAATACCTATATTTTCGCCTCCTTTGACGTTAATAAACTTGTACTTGGTCCATTGATTGAAATTTTAGTGCGGCACGTACTATCCAAAGCTGTTCGACCGGAAGCAGTGCTACAATCCTGACGCCGAGTGTTGGTGTGTGAACCCTAAGACGGGCCGAATGATCGAAGGAACCAAAATCAAGGGTAAAGGCATGAACGAATTAAACTGCCGACCAAAACGCGACGAGATTGAACCTGAACTGTGAACCCCCACAGGCCACTGGCGGATTGGGATTTATTTCATGCATTAGAGCTGTTACGTCTATACCGTTTATAGAGTTTGTACAGCGAAATTGTTTAGAGCTGACTGGCGCTGCTGATTTCGCCAGGCTGACTTCGTGTGTGGCTCAACACTGACAAATAATGCAAAAAGCAGAAGAACTGATGAAAACAAGAGGACTGGATTTTTCAGAGTTACAGATAACGCTCACCCAACGGAGGCGTGATCATGCGGTGCATAACTAAAATGTCATTAGATAATTCATACACCACTTAATGCGACATTATAAACGCATATTCTCTAAACAACAATAACAATAATAACGATAATGATACCCTCAATCAACTGTCTTTATTTTTACGTTTAGGCTTCGGTTGAGGTGCGTTGGGGTTCTCGCCCTGGTAGAATTGTTTCAGAAGCTGCACTGCCCGCTCCTTCTGCACCCCGGACACGATCTCGATGGACGAGGCGAGCTTGGCGCCCTTTGCCTCGCCATCTGGAGGCGCTAACACGTTTAGCACGCTGCCCAGACCTCCGAAGCGCTCGTTGTGCGCGCCGTAGACAATTTTTCTTACCCCTACCTGCTCAAACATCGACGCACACATTATGCACGGCTCCACCGTGACGTAAACGTCAATTCTGCAGGGCAAATTCACGGAAAACAACACGAAGCTGAGCGACTTCATAGGGCCGACACGGTTTTATTCTATTGGCCACTCTTTGAGATCGAATAAATGTTCTCATTAGAACCATGTTATTGCGAACTGAACCAACTCTGCGATATTTTCTGCAATATTGGAGAACTGCCTACGTATCGACTGTGGACTTTCGTAGTGAACGGTGTCGGCTACGCTACTTAGGACGAATTATACGAACAAGTTTTAATAGACAATTGCAAAGAAGTTTAGTACTACATTTTCTAAAAAGGCAAAAGACCCTTTATTATTCATCGCCCTCGAGTAGCATGTGAAAAACTCGCCATAACTCGCATCTACTGTGAACAATTCGAACGTCTGAAGAGGTTTGATTTACGGAGACGGTCACGTATTAAAGAGGAAGCACCTCACGGATCAAATCCGTTGATCGCGCGGCACGTACCTCGCCAACGCTTGCCGACCATGGCTAGCCAGAATCTGTTCGAGACACACGAATTCTGCGTGCAGACAGGCGTTCTTCGTTTCGTTGACGCGATTCCGTCCCCTAGCGACCACCTCGCGGCCGTCGAGTACGAACACACATCCAATCGGTACCTCTTGATTGGCCAGCGCCTCCTCCGCCGAGTCGAATGCTATTTCCATGAAATCCTTGAACGAAATTAATAGCAGACGACCTCTTTGTTAAGGTTGGCCTCCATGAGAAATTTGACTCCAGGGGTTGTGCAACCAGAATAGTTTCTTGTTATAGTCACCTATAAAGGGGGTGAGCGGGGTTATCATCCGGTACCGAATCGCCATAAGCATGCGGTTAGGTTGTGCCTTAAGTACGTAGTTTATGGCAGAAATCAAACCTGCGCTCTTGACGAAATGTCATTCTTTGTAGACCCTATTGCATTAATTAGCTCGCAAAATAATCTAAGTATTTCTCCGAGGTCATTTCACCGTAAGAGGGGTGCTAGTTTTTTGCAAGTTGGTTCGTCCTATATGATCAAGAGGTGTGCCTACTGGTTTCTCGAGCTGTTTGATCGTATAGTGATGACATCAGAGGGAGGGCCGTGTTTGACATGTAAACAAACGATGTCCTAGTAGACTGCTGCGGCGTTTTGGATGTAACAACTCGTCTTTACGTATTTATTTCTCAGGGCTGATCATGAGGCGATATCTAGCGCCCACAACTTACCGTACCACAATCTACCAGCTGGCAAACGGCGGCGCTCATGGCTTCCGCCGAAGAAGTGCAATATCCTTGCCAAGAGTTGGCGACACCGGTGTCAGCTTCCAAATCGCTTACCACATCTGTCCTCCTGATTACCGCCTGCTCCTTAAGTAGTACGCCCTCCCGACATCTCCGGCTCAACCCACCTGTGCAACCACTTGAGTAAGTGCATCGATTTCTGCACCCATCACACGCGCGTACAGCTATCGAAAGACACAAGTCCCATTAAGATTATTTTACGGATTCTGGCCACTCTTTTCCTCTATACCCACATCACTGGCTTCGCTTGACTGTTCGGCGTGATGATCGCTATTTGAAATGCACTCCTCTGATATTCATAGTCAACAATACACGCACATGCACACAAACATACGCAATTAAAAAATCTCTACCCTAATCTACACCTAGAGAAAACGGCAACAAACACAAACACACACATACACACACGCTCTGGCACTTCCCTGCCGAACGACTGCATTATCCAGCTTAGTGATAAATGAACGGCTCGGCGGTCAGCTGTTTCGTCTGCTCTCGTTGAGCGGCGGTTGGACCCGGCAGCCGCACGTGTTCATCCCGGAACGCCAGTGAGCGCCAGCTGTCTATGCTGTTGTTGTGGCGTGGCCCTCGCCACGTCACAGAAAGGAGGAAATCGTAGATTTGTCTCTGTTCGGTGGGGTAGCCAGGCAGGCCGTGAGGGACGTGTCGTCTCGGCGCTGAGCGGCGTGTACAGAAGGATCCAAACAAAAGCAGTCGAACGAGTGCAGTGCTGGCGCCCGGTGCTCCGGATCTGTGCGATGGCCTGAGCGTCAAGTATGGCAACGGCTCGAAATCCACGATTTCGAGTCGGTTTGGCGAACCGCGCTTTGATCTGAGTGGGAAGGTGCTCCGTGGAAAGAGCGCGAATGACATCGGTGGGGCGGATACTCGAGACGAAGCAGATGTACGAAAATGCCACCAACATTTCTGACAGATCGGCTTTATTCTCAGACCTGTTCTTACCACGTGCGCTGACAGTCGAGCGATGCACGGGAATTCCGCCCATCCGACTTTGATGCTGTGTGAACTCGCCGGCGTGATGAGGAAAAAAGAACGATTTTGTAACACTTTTGTCAGTGTGCCGACGCGAGGATTATACGTGCAACATTACGATCACCCATGCGGAACACGTGTACTGTACTGAGAGGTAGAGTGCCACGAAACGTAGGTAACAAGCAAACAAACAAACAAACAAGGTATTATTAAGCGGGATATCTCAATAGACGAATAACTATGCTGGCCGCAACAACGTGGTGATGCGGAAGGGCGCAGACGTCTCGGTGGACGCTGAATACTTCTCGCTCTGTCCTGAACAAGGACTACGTTTACGGACGCATTGAAGTTTCGTTGGTGCTCCGCCGTGACTGTTCAAGTCGTGGCCCTCCAACGGGGATGCTCCAACGCTATGAACGTGTGCGTAGTTTGTTGTCACCTAAAAACAAGACTGTGAGTGGGCTCTCGACCCTGCGAAGTACATCGAGTGGTCGTCGACTGGATGTCAACGGCAGTTGTAGGTCTTGACGGTGTAGAAAATCTTTTAGGAAGTCGATGATGACGCATCGCTATCCGGAATCATCATGGACCTCAGGCCTCGAACGGGCCACGGGTAGCTCTTCGTCAACGGAGGCCTGGGAAGGCCGAATCGACCCGTCCGGCAGGCTTTTCTACATCGAGACGCCGCCGGAGCCCAACTGGGACGAAATCAAAGTTAATCTACCGGTGAGACCAAGTGCTCATAGTTAGCAGGAGCGATCTATCTCAGTCAGTTGCTCATTTCTTACTGTCACTCATGATAAGCGAACGGCGCCCTATCGTCCGCAGGTTAGACTAACCGCCCCTTGGTTATAGCAATACTGATCAGGTTTTTCGTTTCTGCTGGACTTGGATATCGCTGTTGGCGAAGTTCAGATCGAGAACCGTCGTGGCGTGAATTACGGCCGGAAGGCAGGCTTCGCCGAAAAACTGCTCGGCCTTCGGGTGGGTCGTGGCGGAGTGGTTGAAGCCATTCTGGTCGACGGAGCGGAACAGCTGATCCACGAGGGCGATGTCGTTCACCGCGTTGAGGGTGAGACGGAGAAGGACGCGGCTGTTTTTCGCTCTTCTATTGTTGTTGCTGTCGTTTTTTAAATTCGTCTCACTGGATTTTATAATGAAGTGAACGTAGATTTGAGGACCGAGAGACAGGGAAAAGTCTGCTCCAACGTAGGATCTCTGAAGATTTTTTCCAGAAATGAAACAGAAAAAGGTGCTTTTCTCTATATAGCACGTTCTACGTCATGAGCCGGGCATTTAGTCGAGGTTCGATTTAAGCTACCCCCGTTTTGTGCTAATGATTGACTTCATCTCTAATTAAAGGAATTCCGGTCCAGGATCGTGCTGGCATTGAGATGACATTATCAGGGCTGGCTCCCGGGGCCCAGTCCGTTCGTCTGCATCTTCTACGGCGATCACTTAAGGTCGAAGAGGTTGATCAGACCCCGCTAAGACAGCCGCCTGATTTTCCTCATCAGCTGCTGTATTTCCAGTAAGTACGATAGCCTGTTCCACCTCGCCATTGAAGATCATCGCCACTCAGACGTATCAAACGTCGAAAAGGCGCCAGACAGTTGATACGGCACAAACGCCGTACTTCTGAAACGCGCACCCGTCGATTAATCCCTCATTGCTCATCGTCTCTCACATTTCTGATTTTCGGCTTCAGACCGGGCGCCCGTGAGGCCTATAAATTTCCCGAGTCTCCGCCGGCGGCAATATCTGGCGCCTTTCCCACCCTACACGACGCCCTCGACAACTCGTTCAACTCCGGCGCGTCCGTCACCTCCATCACCTTCGAGCAGCAACTGCACTCCGTGAGCTACGCCCAGTTGGACTCCGGCGGGCTCTTGTGCGTGGCGGTGAGTGCCGATATTGTCCCGCTTCCGCTGATCGGGTCGATGGTCGCCCAGCTCCGCCAAGTTGTGGCCGCTGAGTTCGGCCCGTCGAACTCCCTCGACCGGGCCATCGAGCAGCGCCGGGCGGGCGTGGACGCCTTCTTCAGCCGCTTCTTCCACAGCCTCCGCGCGGAGCCTCCTGACACCCGCGCACTATCCCTTCCGCGGCTGACGCTGCTTGCGGACGCGGTGAAAGTCAAGCTCGACACGGTTCTTTACCGGTTCGAGGCGTGCGAGCTCGAGGATGGCGCCTATGTCCGAACGCATCACGTGCTTGGCGGCGCGATCTTCGCTCATGATGGGATCGTCTGCTCGCACCTGCAGAGGCCGCATCTCGAACTCGTTTTCCTTCTGCTCAGGCAAGAGCGGGTCCTGAACACCGGAGACGTCGCCCGGACGATCATCTGGCGTCCGATTCATCTGCCAGAGCGCGTCGCTGCCGGGGGGAGCAGCGGAGCAGACGCGACGACGGCGGACGCCGATCGACGCGAGGGTTCGCCGGAGGATTCAACTGAAGCCCCGGCGACGTTCCTGCTCGTCGTGTCGAGGGGTCCGTTTGTTCTGGCGAGTCTTCTCGAGGTGAACGACTTCTGCATCCATGACGGCAATCCGGCGCCGGATCCCTTTCTCGTCGACTGGGCCGACGAGAATCTCACCATAGTCAAGAACGTCCTGGTTAACGTGGGCCCAATCGTACTGGAGAACTTCATCGTCCTGGACGAGACCCGCGGATTCTATGTCGCCGACAAGCAACGACACGACACGGAGCTGTGGACGTTCCTGCGACGGCGTCGGTTGTCCAACTGCTTGATGGGGAAGGCCAGCGATGGCGGCTATATGGCCTGTCAACGAATTGATGGGGTCGTGGTGGTGAACAGGCAGGACAAGCCCCTATACACGATAGAGCACGCCATAAAAGCCATCAGGACCATTGAACTTTAAGGGACAGCCATGGCAGGCAGCTCTCGCCGAGGTTGTGTCAGTTAGGTAACTAGTTGCCGTTCAAACCGTGTGTGCCTTACACTGAAAAGAAATAAACGCTGGCAGAAGCTATTTTTTCCAGCGGACTATCAAGTGCTTGTGTTATGCCTTACTCTTCATTAAGGGGTTAGCATCTCGTGCCTGAAAAGGGCACAGTTGGCGTTCGATCGAGATACGGGTACAATAGTTTTGCCTGTTAGTTCAACCAACAAAATGTTAGAGAACATTGTTTTGAATCGAACGGCGATGCTACACAAAGTTGTGATGTTCCGCGTGTTTGTCGGCGCTTGTTTGTTGACCCCTTGGTAGTCGCTGCGTAGGTATCGTTGGTGGTGGTTTAATATTGTTCTCGAGTCTTAATAGCTAAGAGTGTTCACGTTAGAAGCGCGGAAAATCAAGGCTGATTGTAAGTTGACATTTAGCATTGTAATGCCCTAGTGCGGTTTCCGTCACCACGCTTCGGGAAGGTGCTGCAGCGAATCAGAGTTACCATAGCACTGTTAAGTCCCCATACGGTAATGTTGATGCAGATTCATGCTCACAAAGAATTTGAACTTTCAACGGAGTTTGGCGGCGACCACCTTCGTCGCAGGACTGCGTGCAACTTGAATGTTGACCGCAACAAATCGACATATCGTATACGCTTTTCTACTCATCTAATATTACGAACCGGTAGTCAGAGTGTGGGACTCAACCTCGAAATCGCACTCACTCAAGTCGAGTAAATGCTCACAATAAATTGATGAATAAGCAAAACCAGTCAAGCTGCATCCCATCGCTTCGAACCACTTTCTTCATCATCGAGGACGCCGTAAATATGCCGGCGGCGTTAGTTCTCTGAATGCTGTCGTTGATGTATTTGTCCCAGATACAGTTCAATGCGGCAAGATGCATACATCGCGCAAGGGTCTAATCTACCGTGTAGTATGTGCAATCTAAATGTAAGTCCTAAAGTGCAAATCAACTTCTGAAATTAACCTTGCCGACAGATAATCCAACGACACTGTCCACTTTCCGCAGATCCTTTAAAGCACGGAACAGAGCGACATATTGCAAAAAATCTGTGAGATTCAACTATTACGCGATAAGCTCAAACAGCCTTTGTAGCGTGGCTCTTCGAATAATTCGAGTCCCATCGGAGAGGTTCCTGCCGATACACCCATTTTGTCGAGATTTGGTGATGCGATCATTCATCATAATTTACCAAATTAGACGGTGAAACGCTAACATAATTAGTCCGGAGTTTCTTCCGCATTGCTTGGGAGGTCTAATAGGGAGTACGTATACGAACGAGGAAGCTGCTGGAGGTGCATTGAAGCTTTGGATGGAAATTAAACGAGGGCGTGTAATGCTAACGATAACACCAAGAACACAGCCACGTAATAGCCCTACAACAGTATCATGTCAGTGATATGACCCCTTCATCTCGCTCTCTCTCTCGTTCGCTCTTGACCCAGTTTGTCAAGTGCCACATGTAGTCAAAAAAAAAACTATTGTTTAAGGACCCGTGCATCTACGTGTTTCTCTGTTCGCAAGGCGCGCGCGAAGATACCCAGTCAACGAGTTCGACCCAGCAAGAGCCTCGTGTCTGATTCCAAGCAACTAGAGCGCCGCCAAAGCAGCGAATTCCCTTTCCTATCTAGGGCCCCGTGATACGCTACGGTTCTGTTTACAATCTCTCTCTTTCTCCATGGCCAGCAGCAACATGACCGACAGTCCCTCTCAATTACCCGTTGGTCTTTGCCAGCAAACTGATAGACATGCACGTCAAACTAGAAACGGCCACTTCCAGTGGTACCCGCCCTATGCGTGTGATTCGATACTGGACGCGCATGTTCCTCTGTCCGCATTTTATCAGCCTTATCTGTGTGTCCAATATTTGTTAGGGGTGATCGTTAGCCAACATCCACCGCCGATGATATTGCGTGTTGCTCCGTAGGACGGCCCTCATAAGTGTATATGTTGTCTGCATATCGAGTCGTGCCATCTTTCGTGGGCAGTTGCTGCGCCCGATGTTAGTCAAAGCACTTCGGCAAGCGGCGATGTCGCATCGGGTCTTCGTATACGGTACACTGAAGACGGGCGAACCGAACCACCACGTGATTACGAACAGGGAAAATGGCGTTGCCCAACTTCTTGGCGCTGGCCGAACCGTTCGAGTGTTTCCGTTGTTAATCGCGTCAACGTTCAATATCCCGTACCTGCTCTATAAACCAGGGACCGGCCATCGAGTGCGCGGCGAAGTGTACGGAGTTGACGATCAAATGCTGAAGTTGCTCGACGACTTCGAGAACCACCCAACGTAAGTCGATAGACGCTGAAAGACGTGGAGTTGCGTTACCGTCGCGGCGTCACGGCCTGAACAGGCCATGTCGTAACGGCCTGGGTTGGGCCAGTTACAGTGGCATGAACAGTGAGCATGTTTAGTGAAACGTCGTTTGGAATCAGCTGGGCGTCAGCTGCATGGGTTGAGCAAGGAAGAGAGAAGGGAAGATGGAATCAGAGGGAAGAAAGGAAAGATAGGAAAAATTCATAGTAATTCATAGAAATAGCCATCACTCCAGAAGCATTGTCAGTCGTTCCGACTTCGCTACGCTGTGATCG
The DNA here is from genome assembly GCA_002081605.1 of Tropilaelaps mercedesae. Lineage (NCBI taxonomy): Eukaryota > Metazoa > Arthropoda > Arachnida > Mesostigmata > Laelapidae > Tropilaelaps > Tropilaelaps mercedesae. The sequence continues at coordinate 18,649 of MNPL01010159.1, forward strand.
TTGGACATGGCCACCGAATCGATAACATACGCGCGAGCCTGGAGATGTTTTCTCGCATGTTCGCGATTCCCACTGAACAGATGTCCCTATCTGGTCTGATCAGCCGACCTGCCTAACGCACAGCTGTTAGTTAATTACGACGGCTACTCCTTCAACTCACTCTCTCCCGCTTGTTCTTGTCGAATCTCCATTACGGCCAGGTACTACAAGCGGCAGGCGGAAGACATCGAACTGGACGATGGATCAACCCTATCGGCGTGGGCGTATTTCCTCGTGGATTTCAAGGAGGAACTTCTGCAGAAGCCCCTGTTGGAAAACTACTCATCGAGCGGCGCGCACGGCCTCGTATACACCAGCAGGTACCTCCGTGACAGAAAAGACCCCAAGCATGAGCATTACTTGCAAGTGAAGGAACTGATGCGATAATCGGTAAGCTTGGCCGCTCGTTGAGGCAGTCGGGGTGAAGTTATTTCGAGGGTTCGAGTCCATCAGGGAGTCCGCTCGTGGATGTAAGTTGTAGTTTTCTAGCATGTCCGTACTCACAACGCTGAGTGAAATTCCCTAACACTGGATGCATGTCGAATTATGGAGGCCGTATCATATGCCGTGGTTTACGAACAAGAACCAACATTTCTAAAAATCGATTGTGCCTGTGGGAAGAAAACGGACCCCTCGCGTCTCTAGCTTAATGCCGTTGTTCGGTCATCGACAACCGTTGAGCGTCACGAACATAGTAGAAGTCCCAATGTCATCTTTGCGAAGTGAAGCTAAAGGGAGGCCTTTCACTGCTTGGGCGAAATGGGTTGAATATCTGAGTGGGTCGCCCTAGGCAATATCTTTTTACGAATTCGTGTTAGGCCCGAGACGATTTGGCAGAGAAATTTAACGCGGCTGGCCCCACGACTCGAGTGAGAAATCTGGGTTCTCTAGGCGAATCAGCGCTGCTCCTAGGCTCTTCTATGGCTAGGACAATAAGTCGATCTCAAATAAGACAGGCAGACAGGATGGCCACCGTAAACGTCGCAACCGTCCTTCTAGAACCTGATTTCATAGGGACACACTTTTGCATAGCTTCACCTCACCCAGATATGCTGTTGCAGTGGAATGAAATGGTGTCACTTCTTTTCCTTAAACTGGCTTGTTGCGGATTTTTACTAGAAAAGCACCACACGCTCACATCCATTTGGGACGTTCACTCTCGTTCAGACAATTCCTTCGCGGATAAATTCTCGCATATCGGTGACATTGTTAAGCATAGGCGTGCATTTTCCCTTATTTCAGTGAGGAAACGAGCGACCTTGCCGACATCTACAAATGACCTGCGATTCGTACAGTGGCACAAGCACTCGTTCGACGTGAGGACTTTTGTTTCCTGCGGGCTGGGCATCATGGTCGAACGTGGCTAGAATCCTATACGACGAATAAACAAATTTAAGAGGCAAATTGTAGTCCGCTCGCCGTCTTCAATTTGTGAATTTATATTGAAACAAACTAGGTAAATTGCGTTTTTCTTGTAAAGCAGTGCTGGCGGATAATGCGGTGTTTCTTCAGTTTGGCGTTCTTTAGCAAAGTGACGCAGCGTACGTGTGAAGAAATATCCAAGCAGGCATGCGAGCTGATCGCTACAATAAGAGCCATTGGTTGATTTCATATTGACATGAATTACACCGAAACGTTCGAATCAGGGCTGTGCAATGCAGTTGGAAAGGTAATGCTACTGCGGCTGGACCATATGTAGGCGAATATCGATGTTTCATCCAAGCAAACTAGACTGTCGGTAACTTAAGCAAATATCAGCCTAAACCGTTATGGATGCATACTGTATAGTTCGAGCGAACAGCATATACGATGGAAAGATCGTATTGCTACAGTCTGACCTCGAGCTGAAGACCGGCGTTGTTCGGTGACAGGCAATCAACGGCAAACGATGATACTTAGCATGGCTAGGCACAGATGTTATACGGCATCATGAGGTGACTTCGTGAGAGATTTTGTGCTCGCTCAATACTGTTTTTTTGAATATAGTTTTACGCGACTTAAATTTGAGAAATGAACCGATAAATTCGAAAGATGCGAGATGATTTCCTGTACCTAAGTACGCCGGTTTTAGTGACTTTAGATCCGTTGTTTACTAATAGTCAATCTAACTGACGAGTGATTGGCTGTCGTTAAAATTAGCTGTTCTTAAGAAATAATCACATTGATAGCTCATATTATCAGATCCTCGGTATCCTTGAATGACCCGAATTAATTTTAGTCTACGTCCGAGAGCCAGATAGGCTTCCGGGCACCCTGCCGATATGAAAGGGTGCGTATAAATTGGTAAAAATGCAGTTCGATCATCAACGCCTCAACCAATATTGCTACCATAGTATTGGGTTCATTATACAATGTTGATTTATTCTGTGATTAACATGACAAAATATCAACCATGCCCCCTCGGCATCACTTACGCTCTACTCTTGTTCTTTGCTGCACAATAATATACAGACAATGTATGATACACGCCGCTAGGCCGCGACCCAGCCGGCCTGAGCGGCCCCCCTTCTTCACGCGCTCGACCGTATGTGTAAGAATATACAATGTACTACTTGTACGGCGAATTCGAGTTCTTGCGGACAGGCCGGACGGCCAAAATCGTCCGGCCTAGAACTTCTTCCGACGGATGATCTCTGGTCGCCAGTTGATCGGGTGCGTCTCCTCGCTGGCGGTTTCGTCTTCCTTGAAGATTTTGATGGTCTTGTCCGCTTCGCACGTCACTAGCCGCGTCCCTGACAGGTCGAAGCCCATCGCAAAGATCCCCGCCTCGCTGTCAATCGAGCCGGGCTGCACCGGCGTCGTGAGCTTCTGGAAGTTGTACCCCGTTTTCCAGTCCCAGAACTGCAGTGAGCCGTTGTCGCCGCCCGACACCAAGACGCCGTCCTCGTTCATTGCCAAACAGTTGACGATTGTGTTGTGGCCACTCAGGTTCTGGATAAACTTACCATCGGGACACATCCACTGCTTGATGTTGTCTGGTGCCCCCGACGCGAACATGTTCAGCTTCGGATGCAGAACGAGGGCGCGGACCGACTTCTTGTGATGGGTCAGCGTCACCCGAGTCTTGCCGGCCACGATGTCCCATAGGCGGATGGTGGAGTCATGGCTGCCCGACACCACCTGCGGCTCGGTGGCCTGGACGAGGACGCTGGCTACTGTGTTCGTGTGGCCTGATAGGACGTGGATATTGGCCTTTGTCCGCATGTCCCACACGCGCGCCGTGGAGTCGCGGCCGCCGGTGACGATGACGTTGTCTATGGTCGGATGCAAGCCGATTGTATAGACACCAGAGAGGTGGCCGTGGTAATGGCGAATCACCTTGTTCTGCTCCAAATCCCAGCACTTGACCTGGAATGGCAAAAACGAGAAGCAATGCATGCACTATTAGCAAGGAGATCGTATATCCGTCGCGTTCTCGGCTCGGATGATATACAGTCGGGCGCTGGCGTTCCTTGAACTCGCATATCTATTGTCTAATTAGTTCCGTAAACGCCAGAAGCAACAGCTCGCCGCACTTGCATAACGATATGGAACTGTGCAAGACTTATCTGCGTCTCTTCTGTGTCAGATATCGTATTTTCAAAATATCTCAAACTATAACAAAATAATTCAAAACGTTGCAGAATATACATGTATTGCTATTGTATTCATCGACTTACGACTCTGATGGATTCATTCGAGAGATTCACTGCAAGACATCACCTGGCAGGTGCATGATAATACAGTATTCTATCAAATTTACCTGTTTATCTTCACCGCAGCTGAACAAGTACGGGTGATGTTGGCTGACGGCGAGACCACGCACACCCGATATATGGCCGGTTAGTGACAGTTTCAGTTTTCCACTGGCCAGATCCCAGATCTTGATGATCCGGTCGTTCGACCCTGTGCAGAACCATTCGTTGGTTGGGTCGAACGCCACACAGCGTACCCAGCCGGTATGACCGGAAATCACCCGGTAGAGCTTCCACGGCGGGTGCCATTGGGGTCTTGGGATTGAGGGCTTCTTTAGCGTCTGTGCCGTGAGCTGTACCTGATTGCTGGCGTTCGTCTGACCGGCAAGAACGAGGGCGCCGGACGAGGTTCCATCACTAGCTCCGCCGTCGGATTTGTTGTGCGTGCCAAGACTGACGGCGCTCGCCGTGGCCCGACGAGCACCCTCGCTAACGAGGTGCATCACCGAACCGTACTCGTCACGAGCCTTCGTTCCTATGCGAAACTTCTGGGCTGTTTCGTCGACCGGGGGCAGCGCTCCCTCGTCGCAGAGGAACATGTCATGACTACGTTTCAGCGAACGGAACACGAGAGTATGTACGGAGTGCTTCTGTACATCGGCCATCGTTTATCCTCTGACGATGCTTGTAGAGTGGAGACGACACTGAATTCAACCAAGTGTGACAACTGGCAGCTCGCTGGCTACTAGAAGAATGGTGGAAGAGTCACATGCAAACGGGCTCAGTATCGTAGCGCGGTGTCCGCTCGTTAGAGGACGACGTTCCGTTCTTTTCCTGCACTAGCAGCTTTTGTTGTAGACTCCGCCGTACTGTGCTAGCCGTTCGTCAACAACGGAGGCAGTGCGAGTTCCGTCGATTAAGCTAACGGACGGAACATCTTTGTTGTGTGGGTCATTCGAATGGAAAGTAGCGGGTGGCCTGTGGCGAAAATGATGTAGTAACGGTGTAGGTCAGTCAAATCTACGAAAGTCTCTCGAGCTTGGGCTGGTAAGGCACGAATGCTCTCCCCGGCCATGTAAGCCCTTTGTGCGACGCTGCCAATCTAGCAAGATGTACACTTGGCGAGATTCTTCCCGATTTAAGCTCGAAAAGCTAGTCGTGCGGACCCATCGTTGTCAGTTGGTCGTCACTCACCCTAGAATTATTCTTACGTGTGTCTGACAAAAATGGAGACTAGCCCTAATGCTCTGCAAAAACACACAGCACAAAGACCGTGAAACACTGAAAGAAAGAGCATTAGGAAACAAATGATTCGAAAAATCACTTTTTGCATGAATGTTATTCTGCAAGGCTCGTGAAGCGGCGTGTAAACTTTTCGGGGCCCCCTTTGTTTTTGGTTCGGTATCATTCCTCACGCATTGCTTTACGTCAGTAATACACAACGAGTGATACATACGAATGGCACACACTGTCGATACGCTTGGAGTTTGTGCACGGGATTCTGACATTAGTAACTTGATAAATTTCAACCGGTTATTTACCATTAGCCGGGCTTCAGATTTGGAATCAATAGATCTGTGCCCTACACATTCTGCTACCGTCTTCAAAATACTGTATCAATTAATGGTGAATTCTCGTTTTATTTCGGCTGCTCTTTGCTACAAGCTTTCGCCAATAATATATTTGCTTGATGGAGGTCTCTCGCGCAGCGCATGCGCGAAATGAGAGATTTTTTCTGAAACTGTCTTGTTCTTAGGTAATTGCAAATAAAACGTACCCAATGACCATGAATGATGCGCACCTCGAGGGCAAGTCGATCACATAGCGAAAATTGGATAGTTTATTGTCCCTTCATCGGAGCTGCCAGTTTGTCTAGTTCTTCTACTCGAGCTTAATCGATTGCATCAAACTCGAATTGATGGACTTCCATTCCATAAAGTGTCCATGTTTCGTAAGAGAAATCCACATTTCTGTGCTAAAGGTCGGTTTGTGTCATTAGCTGAGCTGAGATCGGCGTAAATTAGGGACAAGGCTGCTTTATGCCGAGATGTACATGTCTCCGTCCAATTACTGTCACATTCGAAAAATACGAAACATCGAATAGAAATGCAGGAACCTGAAAAACTGCTCTGCGAGGATATGTTGTTCGGGTGGCTATATTTAAGATAGATGCTAGAAGCATTAGATCTGGCAAAATACAATATCTATCAACGGTATAAATTTGCTAGAAACCCTGAAATACGCATGGCGTTTTACGAGCACTAGATTCGTACGGCCAGGTGGGAATTTGACTTATGGTAAATATATGTGATCACCGAATTGCTCGCCATACTTGGGATAGGAGATCAGGTGACACTCTGGGCGTTGGGTGGTCTTAGAAAATGGAAAATACTCCAGAGTGCTCGAAGAAAATTAATACAGTAAATTTCTGTCTGTATAATTTTGGGTTACTGACAGTCGTTGTCGTGGAAGTTGTCCCAAATTTGTGACGTGCCGTACAGAGACAGTGAAAAAATTCTGAAATAGGAATGATGCAATAAATTCTTTTTATGTTTCGTTGAAAACCCTTGTAGCTGAGATAGTACCGTGGCTTTAGGATGCCCTCGGTCTTATGTGAAGAGGTTTTTACCTTAAACTTATCACTGTGTATAATTGTCTGTCAACTTTTCATGAATCATGAATTTGGTTTCTATTACTTTTCAATGAGGTTTATTCACGAAATTGGAACTTTACAATTTTCCAAGTTTACGTAAAAAAATAGGAGAATGTTATTTTTGTCCTTTATGCGGTTTTTATCTTTTATGCCTCCTATATTTATTTGCGTTCTATTAAATAAAACGCTACATCGAAATATATTAACTTACAAAGGTATCTTCAAGCTTGTTTCATTATATATATATATATATATATATATATAAAGTGCAAAAGTTTTTAATGTATCTAGTCACAGCTATTTCGTAAGTTTTACTCTCAGAGAAGCATATTGGGTCAATGTATTGTATTCAGGGAAAAACCATTATCTACGCCAGAGTTGACCGACTGAAGAATACGAACTAGCCAGTGACACTTGGCCTGTCAGCGAATGCTGAGGCAATTGTATACAATAATATCGACTTTTCAGCCAGTCAATCCCGCTGGGCACGGGGCATGGCTTCATGTCTTTTTATGGGGGTTTCGGGTAATGGTGATGCACTAGCACGTCACTGCAACCCCATTCAGTGACTAGTGTGTGAGAATTACAAACTCACTAAAGCCCGTCTTCCCCTCACCCCCAGGTTCGGCAACCGGTAAGACATTACTTCGATAATGGCTTCATGTCTAGCGAATTGCCCCCCTCCGTTAGCATCAATAAAATCGCCAACGAGTTTCCATCTGCATTTTAGCTTCTTTTCTCCTCCGCCTGGCTCGCAAGTCAGGTTGAGACAAAAATCTCTCGACTTGCATCGACTCAAATTAGTGCCGCGATACATTACGGTATGACCCATACATCGTGGCCATGTTAGCCTACACCGGTATATTGAAGCGGTCCCGCTAAACTACACGTGAGCTGGCTCGACACTCCAGCTATCCAAGCGAGACAGGTAGACGTCGTAATCGTTAGGCCCGTGCATTCACTCGAGCAACTAAATGATATCGGCAACAGGCGCATACAATACACAGTTCGAAATGGCCCACAGTTCTTGCCGATAAAATGACGCCTGTTATCTCCCTAGGGTCTAGTTAGAAGAAAAGGGCACGTAGGGAGTCGCCTAACGCCACGTTTGCCATATAATTAGAATGTGTGTACAAGGTAATGGAGCAGGACTTTATATACAATGATGAATTAACTAGGGTCTACGAATCTTGCTGTGTACACCACCTGTCGCTTGGAGAGCTAGGAGTTGTTTGATGGATGATAATTGAAAGATAATAAAATATTGTGCTGGAGCTTCTACCTATGGTTATTAGGTTTTTAGTTTGGCAGTTTTTTTCTTGAAGTCGATGATAAGGCCTTCGAGACCCTCGAATCTTCGGAGGTAGCGTAATATCGTCTCGCCATCACAGTCGAGGAACTCCTTGCCAAGACAGATAAAAGCACGCAGATCTCTGAAATACACAAATAACAATTTAGTGCCCTTCTAATTCTAGTCAATACAGAACAGCAAAAGGCGCTACGTTAATATGGGCCATTCGTGAGAGGTTCGATTCATAATTAAAAAAAAATTGTAGTAACAATAGTTATACTAATAATGATAAACGCGTGATCTGCCGTTGTAGTCACTGCCGCGGAATCTAAACCTAATCTAATTTGACAGTTCTTTCCAAGTTAAATGGATCTGTTCACAATATGGGTAGAGATGTGGATGCATCATATGTTCTGCCTGCTCATTGTTCTATGAACTGCATTCGAAATCTCACAGGAGAACGAGAAAAAGTGCAACTTTTTGCTGGGATTTCGTGCCGCCTCGGACGTCTGAATGGGACAACGCCCGTTTACAAGGTTCTGCCCTTTCACGGAACCTGAGAATGCATTCAATTATGAGTGCAGTTTTTTTGCGCAACGGCCATAGCAGCTGCAGTGCTGCGCGTAACACTTCGGGACACTACTGTACCTTCCATTGCGAGGGTGCATCATAACGAGGAACGAGTTCGGCTTGAATCCAACGAGGTATTCGCCCGAGGCGGGATTTCGTTGAAAGCGGAAGAAGTTTGTTGCGTTCACCCGCTGAAGAGGTACGACGATGATCGGATCTTCGTTTTCGTCGTCTGATACTTCGTGCGACGTCACCTGTTCCAAGGTGCAAAGCCATTAGTAGGGCCAAGAAGGCAAAGGCTAAAGGAATCCTTCACGACATTTTCATATATGTACTATGACTGTATTCGGCCTAATGTATTTTCGTTCTTTTTTGGAATCTATTCGGAATTTATAATGCATTTCTAAATTTTGTGAACTTGTTAATATATTTTGAAAGTGTTTATTACCATCCCTAATACCATTCTAATTTTTATAATTTTTAATGTATTTAAAAAGGTTTTGCGATTTCTAAAATACTACACTCAGCTGTGCTCTATATTTTTCATCCTTCTTTATCAATTTTTGATGGTATGTTACTCTGAGTACGTTCAGAATACTTACTCAAAAAATTGTTATAATGGTTTATTTCAGGACAAAGCCTAAAATAAATTTTCCGCTGATAATTACACTTATTGACTAGCCCCTGAACGAGTACTCTGTCACATTACTTCATTTAAGCGCGCCGAAAATGCTTTTACAGTTAAAGCATGACACAGTAACGACGAACCAGTAAACTCTCGATCCTAGAAATATTTAGTGACCGCATACGCAGTCGCAATATAAACGCACATTTCTACAGATTAACGGGCCAGTCATGAGAGAACGAGCCGTTGATCTAAGTAGAAGAATAGTAATATTAGGGAGAATCTATGTCGCTTATATGTGTCTGATCTGTAAATTCTTCGAAGACCCTCTAGTTATAAATGCGAGAAATTGTAAATGCTTCTCTGGCGGAATTCTAAATAACCAAACAGCCAAATAAATTACGCCAGTAAATCCTCGGGATCGAACTACAACCGCGGCATAGCCACCGTCGAATCGACGGACGTATTTCTTATGGTATTTCTATACGAACTTCTCAACATGCCTTTCTCGATAGCGACATTACTTAGTTAGATCGTATACGGCTCTATGTATTCGGATAACTCTGATTCAAAAAACTAGTGACTCAATGTTTAACCATAATTTCCACCAAAACGGTCATCACCTTAATCGTGTCGTTTTCGATGAGAGCGTAGTTATCCCGCGTAACCTCGTAGTTGAGCTCTCCGTCGAGGAAATTCAGTTCCATGCTGACGCCCTGAAAGGGTTCAAACAGTGTTACCACCTCTATAGGCCGGAAAAGTTGCAGGCAATTTCACACGGTTTCCTGGTCAGGACTACCAAACTTGAGAGACCCCTACCTCTAGAGCAAAACCATTATATTAGACTATTACTATGACACACGACAGCGTTAACGCCCGATCCGGTGCCACCGGCCTGCGTCAAACTCGGGATCCATACAACGTGTTGGGATAAAGTTTTTTTACAATTCCAGAAGCTCACCTACCTGGAATCCATCGAGGGCCTTCATCTCGAACTCGTCATAGCCTTTGATTAGCGGCGGAAGGTCATCCGCGCCGCTGTCCCTATACAGGTGGTCCATGATGGGCTTCGAAATGGCGAGGCGAATTCCCAAGCTCAGCCAGAGATAGATTGAGGAGCCGATCAGGCGGAAGGTGTACCGCCGGCAAGGTCTCGGCGTCCGTCTCATAGAATCGGACGGTGGCAATGTGCAAACTAAAGCCTCTTCGTCGAGTAACTGAAGTGTTTTGCTGTTAGGAGGAGGGGGGCGAAGACGGGTAGTCTCAATGAGACCAGGTGGTCCTGGAGCTCCGAAATTGGAAGCTGTAGCTGCTTTTGATATTTGGACAACCGGAAAACTCTATCCAGCGGTCATAGAAGATTGACAGTATCCCACCGTACGGTCGTCTCCATTCACGGGCAATGATGGAATCCTTACATCGTCGTCACCTGCACCGGAAGAATATCTTGTAATGCCAAGGCGCTACGACGAAACGCTTTTTTCGTCGATGGATGTGCCTTCTATCGGATGTCGGCTAAGTTGCTTAGATCGGGTTCGGCGTTCGGAATGCTTCTGCTATCCTTCTACGGACGAAATCGCTTGTCGATCGGCAGTAGGCCACGGCGCTATGCTATGTCGACGTTCGAGCCGTCGCTCTAGGACGTCGCGAACAGATGATGCGGCCCGGCGCCCTCCCTTTGCCTCGTCCCTCCGAATTGGGACGGGCTAGCGGGCCTTAGTTCTGTTCGCCTTGTTGCAAGTCGGTACGGCTGCAGTTGCCGATCAGCACGGGACGGACACGTTGACAAATGGCTGGCACTTTGGCTGGCAATGTCGGCAGCGACGGCCTCGCCGTACTCTGCTGACATCC
>MNPL01010160.1:6441-27763 GCA_002081605.1 Tropilaelaps mercedesae
ACCGCCAAAGGAGGAGCCAAAATCGGTAAAACGGAAAAAGAAAAAAATCGTAAAAGGTGAAAGAAAGAAATGATGAAATTCAAGCCAATCGTCGGTAATGCTCTATAACGGCAGTGAAAGTGACGATGCGGCGACAAGCGGGAGGTCGCTAACCAACTGCAGAAACAGTGGCGTCTTCATTCACATTGTGACAATCGTTTCATGGCAAGTCTAAAATTCCATTTCGTGTTCGAAGATGACAGCGGTGATGTCAGCCTCACCCCGTAACCTTCAGACGCGTTTTGTTTCGAGGAGCGAACAAAACTTCAGTCGTTGCGCATCCCTTGGTAAAGTTCTATAAACGGTCTCGGTGTCCGATTAATAACAGCAGTCACCAATTTCCTCGATTTGTCTGCCGTAGTCGACAAGTACAGCCATGTGTCGGTGGCGGGCAAAACCTCTGGAAAAGCGCAGACCGTTGCCGCTAGTGTCCTTCTTATTTTGCACCAGCGACTACGAGAATAGTTCTCATTTTTATCCGTTTTGAAATGCAACCATTCTTATCACTAGCCTATGCGGTCGTAGCGTTGGCATGACGGGGTGACGCATGTGGAAAATTTGAGTCGTTCCCGTATTGGATGACTATAGATGATCGACTGTCACGGATATTCGGTAGTCCGACAATATTAATTTGATCTGCGTATTGTAAATGCTGAATGGTTAACTCGAAGAAAACATTGATTCTAGCGGAAGACATATGTTAGCGGTCTACGATGCAGGATCGTGGTAAATAGAAGAGTTGAAAAAATGAGCAAGTTTTTCAAGATTTGGAATAGACGTTGTACCAAGTGTCAAGTGTCATATCTGTGGTTTTCGTTGTATGTACCACTTTGTTGTTATTTTGCAGAGGTATAATGGAGAAATTACGCTCAAAGCAGATGACTTATGATCTTATGATCTCAACGCGTAGCTGCTACTTCATATTTTGCTGGTACAGCATTTTGAAAGTTATCTTGCAGTTTTTCTTTTGGAAATGATTCAAAATGCATGCACTCCTTTTCAAAGAAAACAAAAATTTTGACTGATGTTTTCGTCTTTAATTATAGCTTTATTGGTCTTACAGATTCTCAAGCCCTTAACTACCCGGGTGACAGGAACGCTCTAGGAGTCACTTTACTAATCCCTCAACAAAGGATTGCGGTAGCTTATTAAACATAAGAACGGTATTTTCCATGAACGGATTTATTGCGGTAATCCTTAAAACAACTAGCCTACTTTTTGTCTATGCTAACTCGCCAGGAATGTTTACGAAGCATGAACAATATTCGCGTTCAATTGCGTTTCAAGACATTTCATTTTTTATAGGTCACCTTATGTTAGAAAAAAATCGGATATTCTCGACACGTTCGTTTATATGAACGCTTAAAAAATTTCGACGCTGTCTGAACAACCGAATAACACACTCATCGACAAATATATGCTAAAGTTCTGTGCGATATTGTTCTATCGTCAGACATCTTGGTCAGCTATCAGCAGCCATTGTGACGAAGGCCGACAGTAGAGGGACTTAAACGCTAAATCAGGTTTGTTTTGTCGGCTTTTTGCTAATCATAAACAAAAGGCTTATTGCCGATCACACTGTACAGACGGATTGCAGGATGAGATTGCAGGAAGCAAGAGCACGTATTGCAGCTGTGCATCGTAGCATCCGTGCTTTCGAAGTCACCGTCTCTCGGTTGCCCGAAGTTCTTCGTACTTTTTCTCAGCTTGTTCGTTAGTTGTCAAATGAAATCATTATTTCTGAGGAAAAAGACAAAGTTAGCAAGAATGAGAAACGTTATCCCTCTATGGTTTGTGATTTCTTTGTCGTTTATTCACTGCAGGACGATAAAGACTAGGTCAGCGAAGGGCAAATCGGGCGTATACGCCTGTGACGTTGCTCTTCCTAAATACCAGCTGAATGGGTCATAGTTAAACAGACGCTATAGGTTTTCATTAGCTTATTTTGAGACCTTTTATCTCTGTGCATTTGCAATCGTACGAGTACTTGTTGCTCCCTTTTTCTTATATCCTTATAGTCTAGCGTCAGCGCATACTGTGGAAGTGTACTTAGACCTTCTATGCAGAGCAAGTCAACGTTCCTTACATTCAGGTCTATGCGTGCTCGTGGTGAACACGCGAAAGCCCTATTTTTAATGATGATGACGCCATGATTTGTGCAATTGTGTTTAATAACGACAATAATTGCACAAATAGCTGCAAATAGTAGACAAAATAGTCCTGGTGTTATTGATGTTCTCGTCGACGCTTCCATAGCTTCGGTATTGTTTCAGAAGATCAATGTGCAGAATGTTGGCGTACGACTGCCCTGAGCTAAAGTTTTGCCACACAACCACAGCTAAGTAAGTACAGAGACTAATGATGTGGCAAAATTGCTCACGAATGAATCAGCTAGGTCTGTTGGTCCACGACAACCCTTGTTGGCTACGTTTAGACTATGGTTTTCAATTAACTTCAGCAAGAGTTTGACAAGCGATCTGTGCGTCATAGCTGTGCAAGCAGCTAATGTGACATGTGGTATGACGAAATGATAGGATTTTCGCAAAACCGTTACTGCGTAGCTGAAATAAGTCATTGCCGTCATTACACTGCTGGTAGGCCTATTTGTTAGCCCAACATTGGTAGAGATACGAGGGTACACTTAAACCGTGGACATTTAATGGTACCATGCCTAATTTGCTTTTCCGTATTTTCGAACATTCAGGTACCGCAGCTAGAGGTAATATTACACAATTGTTCTAGCATTATTTTGCTAGGTCGTATCGTGACAGGCAGGTGTTTATTTAGACCGTTGTCAAAAGATCACTGCATAGATATACTTGTTAAGGGAAGGCAAATTGATGACACAGAAAACTACGGCATGCCAAAATGACACGGTTTGTGTCATTTACTGCTCGGATATAAAATGTACCTTTAATTCATAAGTACCGGCAGTGGAAAACATAGTTTGTCGTTGCCAGGTATACATTATAGTTATAACGGATACACTTCTTTCACATCGCGTAGTAAAACATTAGAATAAGTCTAATTTGAATGGTCGTGAGTTTGCCATCATCGAAACTTTTATTATCACAACGCTACTATACCACTGATTTCTGCAGCGGTACTACGCCAACATTCTTATGGCCATCAGTTGATTTTACGTACATGCCACGCAGGTATTGATAGTGATATTGGTAGTGATTAGTCAGCGACTGGTCACAATTTTATCTTAGGATGTTTTGCGCGCATGCGTCTTTCAAGGGATGGACATTTTCATATGAAAAAGTGTCAACGTGAGTGTTCATAGAATGCATAGCTACCATTTCATTTGAGGCTAAAACTGCTATCTTGTAGTACACATGCACGATAGTTCGGAAATCAGATTTTGTTAGCCAATTTTTATAGCCCTAACACACTTCACTGGATGTGTACGTCTCTTGCAATAAAAAATTAAACAGGACTTGACGTCCTGTATTGTCCTATTAAATCAATTTTTGTCTACAATTGAGCCACGATTTCTATAGTTCGAAGATCACAATGATGTAAACGAAGCGAATTTATTGTTGAGCCGTTTCCGTCGGTTCTTCTCGGGAAGTTTTAACTCAATAAATCTACATTTCATAATTTACGTCCCATTTACTACACCCGTTTTTAAGTAATTGAGACAGTCGAAAATATTCGAGGATTGTAACAGTTATTTAATAAAAGCAGTCATGATAAATTTTTCTGCTAAAACTATGAAGCCCAGCATGCCCTTTTATTGATTGCTGGGGCCACATAAACCGTTGTGGCGGATGTAGTTCTCCGAGTACTGGAGGAGTGTTCTCTAGTACTGTCAGAATTACCGCATTAGCGGAATAATACTAATAATAGTAAAAGGTATGTATACATACCTCACTTGAATTTCTACCTCATCAGTCTTTTGTCACATGTATGTGTTGCTATGCTTTCCCCCTGCCGTACAAATCAATTTTCACAACACTGCGAGTTGCTGCCATTACTGCTTCAGTTGCTTTGGCTATTGCTAATGTCTAAGTTAACTGAAGAGGGACAGCCTCGCTCTGTGTGGAGTGCCGTCAGATTTTTCCGCTGGCTGCCGCGTGTATGTGCGCTCATCGTTTAGTGCCGCTGCGGTTATGGCTAAGGTGAAAGTGTAAAGCTGTGAAAGTACCCCAAGATAGGCTCCCACCGAAGTCGGCCAAAAAAACAATAGGCTTGCTCTCTGGAGTTGGGTCGCGTGTATTCACCGCGTTGATGATACCTCCCTGACCTTGCTTTCCCACCTTTACAAGACTACACGGGCTGTCAGAGATCGTCGCACTGGTAGGCGGGATGGACGTCAGTCGATTTGAAAGGAAGAAACAACTTCTAAGAGGCGTTTAGTTTCTTGAACCTTTGCTACTTCACTGTTGTTGTTTCTGCTGTGCTAGCGGCATTGGTTGGTGATTTTGCTCAGAGACGTTCGCGGACTCTAATCTTTCATCCTTCTTTTGCGTTTTCTGTTGTCTCTCTTCAGGTTTTTTAGGTTTCAGTTTTCTTCTGTCAATTTTTCACTTTTTTCTGCCTGTTTGTCGATGCCAATGTTGCTGCTCGTGCTCGATTTTAGTCGTCATTGTTGTTGCTGTAATAGCTGCTCGTTCAGTTGACGTTTTGTTTACCTCACTCGTGCTTTTTCGGTGAGTTTGTGGCAATTTCGTGTGCGTTTCGAAGCTTTGCTCTCCGGGTTTTAGGTGCGCTTCACGTATGTTGAGCGAGAAGCCGAGACCAAGCCAGTTTTAAATAAATAGCTGTAGAAATGCCAACTGCAAAGTGTACAAGGATTCGGTGTTTCTCCAAAAATCTACTTTTTGGCTGCCCTATGGATTCGTTTTTCAAGCCCTCGAGTCTCTTTTTTCATAGGTAGGTTGTTTGTGGAATTGGTTTTTGGCTCTTTTTTTTCTCAAAAAGTGCTGTATATATATATATATATATATACGTAGATCACGGTCTTCATAAATTTACGTTAGATATCTAGCAATGAAATTATACTTGTAATAAGTCTCGGCTATTTCAAGATACCCATACTATTTGGTTTATTCTTTGGACAGTGGGATCCGAGACCTACTTGATTACACAGATTTTTTTTGAAGCAGGAATCGCATTAACGTTTTATGCCCAAGCGTCTTCACATTATTTCAAGTTTGCTTTTTGGAATATTTTTAAATAAAAAATTCGCGTTTCCATGAAGCTTACAGCCTTTGGAGTTGCTGCGTTGTTTTGATTTTCTCGCGGTCAATCAAAAACTTTAGACTCAAGTATGATATCACGGGAACCGCCTCTTAATTAAAGTAAGTTTCTTAGGGCAGAGAACCGGCAGATATTTAAAGACAGCAATGCTAGTTTATTCACAAAAATGTCTTAGATCTCAAATTCAACTTTGGTATGCGTTGGAGGCGGAGCAGTCATTCTGGTGGAATTGCTCTCGCTTGTTCTATTCCACGTTACCAACTTTTATAATGGTTAATCATTGATGATTGTATGGTTTGTTGTCGGCAATATGTTTCTAGTTCTGTCGTTATAATCGTTAAATTAATAACGTCTGAATTGTTAAAACAGGTTCAGCGTATTCTATTTTATGTTCCTAACGTTTCATAATTACATTTCTGAATCGGAGAGATGGTTATTGATTGAAGTGGTAGAGATCTTAGGAGCTCTTTACGGGGATAGTTTTGATAGAATTAGCCTAAATTAATAAATTTAATCAAATTTGATTAGTGAAATATTCACATTCTACCAAAAATTGCTGTAAGCTTATTAAGTTTACAAAGGTTGTCAAATGCCTTAAAAACGGAAGCTTTGGAACGTTGCTTTAAAACAATAGGTAAACAATAATAAATGATCTTAGGTTTCAAAAATGTGAACAAGCACGTTTTGCTTGGAGTTGCGAATTCTAGTGAGCGAGAAGTGTTTTAGGTCCACTTCCCAAAGAACAAATTGAATTGACTAGATTTCAAAATGAGAGAGCCAGGACTTTTTGTAAAGTCCTGGGCAGCCATTGATTAGGTTATCGAAAGGTAAGAAAACCGTACTCCATTCTTCCTGTTTTATTTCCGATTGCTAGAAGAAAGAAAAGAACATATTGTACACACACCATGCATATGTATAACTTTTTAAGGGCCTTAAGCAGTGGAAGTTGGCTTTAAAGTATGAGGTATAAGTTTTGCCCCTTAATGACTTGCCACAAACATCCTTCGTAGCAAATTCGACAATGGTAGCCTACAGCGTGTGGTTCTGCAAACTCTTCGTTTTGTTCGTTCGTAAAAAGTGCGTTTTTAGCAGCGAAACAGTACGAAGGTTCCCCTCCCGACTCGACATTCTCGTGCTCGATTTTTCTTTAACCTAATAGCTGCTTCATGCAACAGCGTCAAACCAAGTTTTCAGTATTTTCAGCTACACGATCACCTCTTGCCTCCTCTGTCGCAAGAGCCTAATCATCGATTGACATTCAAATACAAATGACTCGATATGAATTGAACTGTGCAAACCGAGCAACGAGCTAATTCGGAAATCGAATTACGTACGTTTCCTCGCCGTAACTAGCCTTGACAGGCACGCTTGTGGAGCAATAAACAATGAGCGGTGCACGAAGGCTCATTTCAGAGATCTGTACACAGACCGACCCCACTCCTTTCACCAATCTTCCTTAAACCCAATTTCCTCAAGGGCTAGTAATTTAACGAGGTGATAAGGGCAGTGATACCATCGACAGTGTAAAAGTGCTTTATCACGCGCATCTTGAAGCCTGCGGCAGCCCGAATCGTTTACCTTACTAAGAGCGTTCAAAACATCCAACATCGCCAGGAGCCAACGAAACCAGCGTCCATCAAGCAATATCGACGGCTGGCGCTTTGTCGCTGTCCACAATGCACATCGAAGACAAGGGCCACTAGAGCTCGCTTGCTCACTGCGCCCTTAATCACACAAAAAGGCGACCTTTTCAGTTGTACGGTAGACGACCTCCTTCGGCGAAATCGCGAACATTGCCGATTGGCTATCTGGTACACCCGTAGCTCTTCGTATTTGCGGGTAGCTACCATTTTTCAGTAGTTTTCCTTTCTGGTAATCAGAAAAAAGACAAACGGAAATGAAAACAGTCAATCGACCAAGCTGTCTCTTGTTTTGTTTATTAGCCAGTGGACTCCGACAACTCGTAATTGGAGATAGTGCCGGTGCTAGCTACAGAGGTTCGGACCACATAATATGGGTCTCGTAGCGGCATAAACGGCGCCTTTTTCATTGACCTCTGTTGTGATCGTTTCCCCTCTTTCCTTAAGGTAGGACTTGCAAGCCTCCATGAAGCTCGCTTACGAGTCATCGCGCCCACTTTTTGGTGTGCGCTTTTCTCACTGATTACTGTAGAATTTTGCGTTATCTGTCATCAATTACCAACTTAAAAACAAATTGCTTTCGCGTTGCATAATTTGTGCGCTAAAAGTAAATAATCGCTGTGCCACCGAATCGAATGTTTATGGACGGCACAGCAAGCACTGTACACGTGATATGAGTGACTAACTACTGTAGAAGTGTACCTACTGAGTGACTGATTGGGTAATTGATGATGAATGAGGCATCTACTTTTGAGTGACGAAAGATGGGGGGTTTTAAACGAGATCTAAGCAGACAGCAAGCAATCATTGAGCCACGTTGAACGATGTCATTATGGAAGGGAGGAGAAAATTTATATTCAAAGATCACCACTAGCCTTTTGCTTGAAAGCATTGATGAGTAAATGGTGCTCTAATATTTATACACGAGGCTAACAACGCGTGTATTACACGTTCGTTACATCTTCCGCCAACTTTTAATATGACGGGGAGAAGGAAGTAATAGTTGTGCCGGTAACAGCATCTGCACAGGTAGCAACACTCAACAGAAACAAATAAAAACTGAATTTCGACAATCTAGCTAATAGTGGTCGTAAGATAATCTCTCACGCTGACACTGTTGCTATTGAAAATAGTAATAATAATAAGCAACAGTACACACTTTTTCTGGTGAATTGGACTGATATTTTGCGTTTTCTTTGGAGCAGGGTTGCAGATACTAGCAAATTTTTGGTCACTAACACGGAGCAGTAATTTATTGGTTCTCAAAATTATATTCTTATATTTGCAAATGTTACTAGATGAAAGAGGGAAACCTTAGTGGAAATGATGCTTTCAGTGTCGAAAACGATTTTACGGCAGGCAATACGTCGTGTTGTAAGTCTCCATCGACTTATTTTCTAAAGAAGTATGAGGTGTGTTTGTGTGCATTCGACGAGGTGTCTTGACAACACTCTACCAACACTATAAGCGGACTGTGCCTGTCTGTCTTGTATCGGACAGGTAGATTTGACTATTTTAAATAGATGCCTCAAATGCTTCACCCAAGTTGCTCGTTCACCATACTCGCTCATCTGTTGCTGGAGCGTAGCCCGCTTATTGTTTAGCTAAAGTGTATGAATTTCAAACACTCTGAATCGACACCGTTTCATAAAATGAAATATGACTCAACCCAAAACTGCTACACAATGTGTCTGTTTGTCCGCTGTTCTTAGAAAGGTCTCTCGTTTAACAAGTTTACTAATTTACTTCTCACAAAGGCGTTATATGCTGGCTCATAAAAGTACCGCAAGGAGCGCTTTTTGTGGGGTGTCGAAAATGTTGATCGTTTTATTTTTCACGTTCATGTCCTCCGCCATAATCTTCTCCTCCTTTCGGCGTACTTTTAGAGGCAACATTCGCAAGTCCTATGTAAGCGCGTATATTCGCCACATCGACATGTGCCCATGCGTTTGTGTTTATAAGGCGGCTCAAGCAGATAAATTTTATGACATTAACCTCACATGCAAACACTAACCGTACCTGATTATTGACCGTTGTATCTTTTCCTTAGGGCTGACCATCGGCTAACATTTAACGTCCACGGTAGCAGTTTTTGCGTGGTTTCGTAAGACGGTCCACATGTAACTGTAAATGTGCACCGGGGGGTTGAACCCATGCACCTACGTGTCTCCTCCGGTGGCAAGGCGCATATGAATGCACCAAGCCACCGAGCTCGACCGTTGTATCTACCGGCTGTTACATGGACTCTTTCTCTCTTGCGCTTTCCTCTGCTGTGACATAATCGTCACGAGAAAGTCCTGCTCCTAGATAAGAACCGTCAAGGAGTAGTGTCAAAAGGGACAGGGTCAATAACGAAGCAAGGTGCACTGCATCACAACACGACACGATTCAAAGAGGGCAGCGACAGCGACGCTCTTCAACCGAGTGTAACGAACGCGACGAGTTCGTAATGCAAATGGTGACAGCAAGAACACCCGGAATGGGGCGGGCCAACGCGCAGGCTTAGAGAAACATGACCGGCCAACTTACTCAAATGACACACGCTGTGCAACACATCCACGTCAGCCTGGTCGCTATGTCTGCGCACAGTCGGCGCGTTGCCAGTATGTTGAAATGACGCTCGGGATGGGTGAAAGGGCTCGAAACCAAGGGCCCTTCCGCCGCTGAGCGCAGAGTGTGATTGTGTGTATATGATGAATATGGCCAAGAATCTAGTCGGTTAGTTTCCTTTATAATTGACAGAAGGGAAGGGGGGAACATGTGGACCAAGCAAAAAAAGGATACATCTACGTGACACAGACGCACACATTGCGCGTATATCTGGTTAGTATCGCATGACGAGGATCACGAAGAAATCTTTTAAATTGCGTTTAAAGCTCGTTTAAAGTCGCGTAGGTGGGGGGGGACCGCATCTTGAGCATATAGGTTAGAGGACTTGTGGTGCTTTAAGCACTGCAGAGAAACACGAAAGACAAGGAGAGAGAACGAAATTATTGCAATAATAGAGCACACCCAGCAGTCCGAGGAAAAGAAGATCATGGACATTAAGCGAGATGCCACGCGCTCGCCAAAAGGTTACACGTCGTCGGTTCTGCTGTATCGTGATCGGAGGCAATTTCTCGTCTATCTATTATAAACGCCACGTAGTAAACGGTCCTCGTATTATTGCGTGTGTGTTGTAGACACACAGACAGTTCCATAGAAGCGTAAAATCAAAGAGAGGAAAGTGCCTTTCAAAAAGCTCTTTCTGTCTAAGTAGGTGCATTTCATTAGGGAACTAAAGCATGTACAGCTCATCTATTAGTACGCCGCAGGAGTTGATCTGCAACGGTTCCAAACGTTACAAAAAAGCATGCAGAATTCAATATTTTAGTCTCGTTAGTATTATATTTATTATTGCAATTGCCCAAATCAGAGAACTTTACTGTAGATAGATAGCAAATGAAAGCGAATGAAGTGTCCACCCTGGAATTACATTCACATCGGCGCCCACTACGCATTTACCCTTGACAATGGGCTCGACGTAATGAGACAATCTGCAAAACGAAAAGTATTCTACGAGAAGCATTTTTTATTTTGGTGACACCAAAACTTAAGTTTAAGTTTTTGTTAAGCTATCACTAAGTTTTATAGACGCGGCCTTGCTGTGTGCGAATATTTCTCGAAGAATAAGACGCCGAAGTCGCATTTCGACTTAAGGACAGATCGACTCAAGACTTTTTTTTAACATAATACTATTTTTCTGTTACAGGTGAGTCTGCAAACGTATTGGAAGTGATACGAGCTGCATTGAGGGACATTGCTCTCATGTGATGATTTACCCGGTTCCAGGTTGCTTCAAGCAGAAGTTAGTGTCCCGCTCTGCTTAAGCCTTCCGAGTCTCGCCCGACAATCTGGACATAGCTCGATTCTCTTAGGCAACTAAACAACGACTGAGCTATGTCCAACTGGTTACTATGTGGCGCATTAGGACCGTGTCTTTTTGTACTCTTAAACGCAGTAGAATACAAAACGTGAAGGCTTTTTCTGTTTCGAGTGATTATCCTCCGCCTTGTAATTATTCTCTTCTCTCATAACAGCTGATTTCTACCATTCTGCGACATAATGACATCTCGAACTCTCGAGTGGCCGTAATTGGTACGTAACGGTGAGTGTTTGCTATCAGCTGTACTCGGCACATGAAGGGTTTCTTTTTAGATTAATTTGATTGTAGTGCGCCAATAGATAGAAAACTAAAATGTAGGAGACGAAAATTTCCGCCATAAATTTAGAGCTCATCAAGTAAAAGAGGGGTATGACACTGGCCAATATACAAGCTGATGCTGATCGTAGCAGCTTTCTTGAAGATCTGTCAAGCCGCGATTTATTAGTGCCAGCGAAATTTATATCTTCAGTAATACCAGTTTCAACGTTCACATAGTGTCTTCGATGTATTAACTTTCCCATTCAAAAAACGGATTGCAGAAGGGTCGCTGAAAAGAGTGCAATAAACGTTTTTTTTCAGTAGGGCCGGTCAACCATAATAACAGCAGCAACAAATACAGAATGAGGTTTCTTTTGGTTGGAGCTGAGTTAAAGAACGAACTGTTGCAAAGAAACGGTCAATAGTAGGAAATAAGTGACCAACTGTGACCAATGAGTGAACATCTGTGAATAGGATCTTTGTTAAATTTCGTGCACTTTAGGGGCCCCTCCTCAGGCGGACACTAGCGCGTTATGACGCTAACCCATCGGTAGCAAAGCATGGCTTTTATTTATCATTTATTTACTCGTCAGCGCGGCGGGGGTACACTCTTAGTTTAAGAGAACAAATTGGGTGGATATATCATAAAAACATGTGTTTGCGTACAATAGACGAATACCTATAAATGGCACGGTATAGCGGGAAAATGCCACAGACGAATAAATAGTGTAAATTCGGCAAAATTTGAATGCGTCGAGTGAGTAGTGGATGCGTCGGGCAATGCGCGAAAAGAAACAATGTCGCCCTTTATCTGCAGATCGTATTCGACTCGGCTCTGAGGTTCAGCTGATGCTGGGTGTCACATCGACGTGCGTCGACATAGATCGCATTCATTTCCCTTTAGTGGAGCCGACCGCTGTTTAAAAAGCCATTCAGTTCGAACGAAGTTCTATGCCACCGCTTGTCGGTTGACTAGGACGGATTCATCGGTCGATTTCGTAGAATAGTAAGATGGACGCATTTTTCGACGAACGTCGACACCGTTCAAAGCGGTTAAATTTAAGGCCGAAATTTTTTTGAGAGAAATCTGGTGAGCTGAATTGCAGTGCAGTCATAAACACATCTGACCTCTGACGGTATATCAGGAACGATGCGGTACAGCTTGTGGCATCAGATATCTGCAGTAGGTCAGAATATCCTAGATGCGCATACGAAAATTGTAAAACAGCTTTGTTGGGAGCCGAATCGTTCTCGGACGTAATTTTTACAGTTGCGCTTGCGTCGGATAGGGCTTGTATTAATCTTTAATTAGAGTGCTCACTTCTTTCTTTGTTCTCTTTTCTCATTTGGTAGTTGTCATAGTCGGGGTCGTGTGTGATGCAAGCCGCTGGCATCTATCCAACAGTTTCATACTAGGTATTACAGTAGTTTGCGTTTTTAACAAAGGTTGTCTAATTTGGTTGTATTACGTACGTACGTACGTCGACAGGCTATTTCACGTTTTTCAGTTGGTGTAGATGATAGAAGATGATACGATGGTGCCGTAATATAATAGAACTACGATGATGTTAGTGAAGAAAATTTGGTGTGACAAACCACTCATGGTAGCTGAAACTGGCTTTTTCCGATTAAATTAGGACGAAACAAGCATTTGCCACTGAGGCGTAAAATTGCGACGAAATGAAAAATTACACAAACATTTATTGCAGTTGCTTTGTCGACGGATACGCCCCTACCTCATCTGGCTACAATACCTTATTATCTGGGTTACCCATAAGACATTGATACCTCTGTAGGTCAAGCCGCTGCATCCACTAGCATGTCAGTGGTATAGAAGCCGCAGGTCTATTTTGGTTAGACATCTACCGAATCGACTGGTGGAAACTACACACTTACCTTACGAAGTTTGATACAATTGAAGGAAGCGTTATTTTCATACGGCGGCCACTGTGAATGATCGGCCCAACAGCTGACTCGACGCAGGAATTTTTCCTTCAGAGTTCGTTTGAGCAATAAGATATCGGAACGTCACTAAGCCTCGGGTATCTCGGCTGATGACTTTTACGTGTCGTCTTGGCGTATCGTGAGACGCAAGCGTTCGGACTTTTGTTCTATCAGAAGGTGTCGGCTTGAACCCTTGAACCCTTGATATGCGAACGATAACGCTTTTCCGCTTCAACAAAATCAATCGAAGGGCCATTTTAGTAGGCCGTGGCCTATAGAAGGTACATATACTATACATAGCCTAGAAAATATATCGACTTATTTGGACCCCGATAATCCCGTTCTCTTAGAATTGTTTAGCTGGATGAACACTGAGCTCTAGCTATTTATAAGAATTCGTTTTTTGTATTGATACTAAATCAT
The DNA here is from genome assembly GCA_002081605.1 of Tropilaelaps mercedesae. Taxonomy (NCBI): domain Eukaryota; kingdom Metazoa; phylum Arthropoda; class Arachnida; order Mesostigmata; family Laelapidae; genus Tropilaelaps; species Tropilaelaps mercedesae. Next base: position 19,879 of record MNPL01010160.1, read on the forward strand.
AGCGATGTGGCAGAGGTATATTCAATGGTGGTAGCCGAGTGATATATCGGTAGGGTCGATCGCAGAGCCCCATTTTACTTGATGCTTCGGGTGCGCCTTGCGGCCGGATGAAACACGTAGGTGCACGGGTTCGATCCCCGTCGGTGCACATTTCCATTTATGGAGTCCGTCTTACGAAGTAATGCAACAAGCGGCACTGCGGTCATTAAATGTTGGCTGTTGGAGAGCCCTAGAAATTTTTTTAGCTTCAATATGCAAAGTGTTAAAACGTTATTTACGGTATGTTTTAAAAATATACTTATAAAAGTAGAATGAAATATTATGCCTATTAGGAATCAGAATGCCTACTATTGATAATACCTATAATGAATCTTTGCATAATACAGTTTGTATAATACAAAAATTAACAGAGTATTAATTCTAATCCATTATTTAGAGTTGAAGATATTCATGCGTCAATCGAGTGCTAACAATCGTCTATAGAGGAAAAAGGGGAAACAGCGATTTGAGCGCTACGATTCTAACGACTGCAGCCCTTTGGAGCGAACAAGTAATTACCAATTAGCTCAACTACTCCTACAAATTTAGACTTCGTGCTACTTCAGTTTCTACCCGACCTTCCGATAGGTTGGTCGATGTCATTTTTAAGATGTGGTCTTCGTTATTTTGACAAATAAGCAATGAAATCGACTCCTAGCTCACAGCTTGTCCCAACGAAATCTCGTTAAGTGTAGTCTAAAAAGGGAAACAAGGTTGCAGTCCAGCTTTCGACCTACCTCGATCTTGTTTAAAAATAACCCTCACATTATTCCTGCTATCTTAAACCTTTTGCGTTGTTATATGTAAGCAAAACAACAATTGATCTTACCAGCGATTGACCAGCGATTACCTTAACGACTGGAGAACCTGCGAACAATGCTATAGTGTTCATAAATATAAGAAATGCGGTGTTATGATCTTGAAGAAGCAATACGGGGTAACAAAAATCAGGTGTTTGGTTTTGCTGATGGTTGTAATGAAAAGAAACAGCATTATTCTTCTTCATCCAGTGTGGAGAACTCTGTGCGGAAGTAGAAACTATATGAGATTGTTAAATGTACGCCTGTACTGCTCGAAAGGGATTCGTGACCGATGCCAATTTGTTTTAATGCAATTCTCAATGAGCGTGCCAAGCTAGTAGAGCCTTCGGTATCCAACCTGTTCAATGAGATGGCTGATGGCTAGTATAACCGCCTTCTTATCTGTTCTTTGGGAAAGAGTAAAAATACGCCAACAGAAATTAAGTGCATGGTACAGCCCTCGTTGATGACAACCGATTTTACATATGCGTTTTTGAAAATGTTTTTAGCGTATTAATCTAGTCGTCAAGACTATGCGAAAATATTCTGATTCTCAGTAAGCTCAAATCTCGAACTTTAGCTAGCTGTTCAACAACAAGTACACATTTGGCCGAAAGAGTCGGTATACCTGGGAGTGAGATGAGTTAGTTGTCGAGTACGTCCCTCTATATTTAACATAGACAATATAGTTTAACCGACAAATATAGTAAAAAATAAGATACACGTTAGTGTAGAGAACCCCCTTCATTAGAATCCAATTATTTACCATCAACCCGACGAAAGCTGTAGTTATCGATTTTAAGTAATTACTGCTGAAATTTCTTCTCAGCCTCCTGATGCAAAATTGCATAAGACGGTTCTTTAAAAACAAGGTTGGACTGGCCCGGCTCCGGGTTCAAACAGCACACGAAATCTGAATGCGGCAGTCAGCCCTTAAAGAGAATCATTAACTAGGTGGAGAAGAACATACGCCAGCAACCCATGCTTGGATGTCTGGATAATTTATCTCCGTCCGGTTCCTAACAAGTGCTGTTTGCTACGCCATATCGGAAATGTGTATTTTCAGATCATTATCGGGGGATCTGCGCCCTCTGACCTTTTAAATACCTCATAAGTTCGAATACCCGAAGTCGCATGACGAACACATAAAAGACGTGAGTGTAGCTTATTTATATTGAATCGTGATTTTTATTTCACTATAAAATTCAAAGACTAGAGTTAAGTTTAAGCTTTGACTAAACACTGCTACATCGGAAAATCCAGAGTAAACTAAACGAAAGCCCACTAAAACATCTCATTCGGTTTCTACAGGGCAAAATATGTTTTAGTAATATTTCCTTCCCTACTAATTTCTATTTTCCTTAATGGGACTCTTCTAACAATGTCATATTTAATAAAATACATATAGCCGAGCCGCGCTGATGACCGTATAAATTAGATTTAATAAGCTGGCTCAATAATTATTATAAGTCTTCATTGCATAACTCATTATGTTTTTTCAGAAATTGGCTATCTGAGAAAATGTCTTTGGTTGGATCTGAAAAGTGTGTTTTCAATGAAAAAATTTCTGCAAGGAAACCTGAACACAAGTCAAATTCAAGCTACTTCAGACGAATACTTAAAAAAACTTGTGACAAGTCAAGGGCCGTGAAGTTGTAGTGTGCTGGCCGGTGCGACCACCCTGTTATAAAATATACTGACCTGTTGGAATTATTAGGGAGTAACAAATTTAAGAAGTAACAATTTTATTGGTACCGCTTGCAAAGTGCTTCCCATCCTAGCAACAACTTGTGTGGTTTTGGAATTATAGCTCTAGGAAAAGCTATAGAGTTCTCCTATTACTACTATGCATTTCCCATATTAAATCTGCACAAATGAGCGTCAGAAGTTTTCTATTGTATTTTCAAGGCATACTTTTTTCTTTCAGCTAGCTTCGGAGGCAAGTTGGTTGAGTTCTACATAAATGTTTCAACTGTAAATTTTCCATTCTAGTTAACGTACATTTTAAGGTGCACATAGATTAGCTGGTATTTATTCCGAGCCACCGTCACTTACTATTTACTCAATCGAAAGGGGCCCGACATCTATCTCACTTAATCGCTCTTTTAATTTTACGGCAAAAAAATGCTTCACATATTTTATTGCTGTAAAACCCTTACTGTTTCAGCGACCTCATATTGACATTCTCTTTTCAAAATTCAATCGACGAAAAAACGAAAAATATCCCAATTGCTGTGTATATATAAAATTTTCCCTTAGCGTTTATTCAGCGATTTGCCCAACACGAATTTTTTTAATTTTGCAAAGCTTTTTCTTATATTATTATGTAAATCGGTTGCTTATTTAGATGCAGCTATAGTTTAAATACAAGTTTTACTTGAAGTGAACCCCACTGAAATTTTGAAAAGCGTACACAGACTTCGTTGCTCTGACGTACGGCTGCTAATTTTATTTGGCCAGCGATATTTTCAATAAAAAGTCGCCCTTTCTCTGTTGTTATCATAGAAACGATTTTCCTTCGGTAAAAGCTTGACGTTTTAGTGGTGTCGGTAAGGATGGCGCCCACAGACCTACAATTAACCTGAGGCCGGTACTTGACTAAAATAGATCTTTTGGACGGACTGATTGATTGACTGGTCCACAGTTAAAATTACAGTGAAATGGTAAGCACTCAGGCGTCCGCTAAGTAGATCTGAGCGTCTATGTAGGACCGTCTACGCTTTGAATGCAACAATAAATTAATTTTTATATATACATTTCAAACATGTCTTATTTTCATGGTTTACAAAGGCCTAAAGATTTGCTTCAGCGTTTAGAGCATGCAACGACTATCAAAACCGACATATGCTTGAAAATGTCTAGTGGTCTGCGGAAATATATTTTGTAAATCTGGGCGCGTCGGGATGGATTATAATAAGTTTGGCGACTGAGACTTATATTTGAAACCAAGACTTCTCCATACGAATTAACTATGTACATAAATTGTGGCAACACAATAAAAGAACTTATAAGACATGATAACATGCTATATACTAGAGAACACTTACGTGGATTTGCAAAACCTAGATCACTTCAAAGATGCCCTCACCAGCGAAATCGCTAACACCGATATTTACCTTATAATGTTGTCGGTAAGAAAAGTAACCTTATTAAGAAATCTGGAGCTATAATGAACATTGCGATTCATGTATGCATTGCGGGGCCCAAATTGGTGGCAATTTCCTGGAGTACGAAACTCAATGGTGAATGCAGCTTAAAAAAGTTAGCACATATCCGCTCCATCGCGGCGGCACCAAACTGCCTATAGCTGAGCATGCACTGTGCTATGCTGTCATAATAGAAAACGTGTATATATTTTGCCAAATATATAGCTCACCAAAAAGGACACGCTTAGTAAACGAAGCTACTTCATTGTCATGACATACGTGTATACTTCTTAAAAACAAAGAAAGACAACGGCGTGTTATCGACAACAGCCCTCATGTTATAGAACGATCCACTAATGCATATACATTGGTGATAGGATAGGAAACTCATCCTAGAAATATCACGCTTAGAAACTTATTTTTTGTAAGAACAAAAGAGCACATCAACACTTTCAGAAAGAACACATCAGGTGATCTAGCATTACTGTGCATAGCGAAACATTTTCACTTCCGAACAGTTCCCTAAATTGGTTGCAGAAGTTTAGGATTGCATATATACGGTGATACTTAGCAATAATTCGGTCATTCGACACTCTCGCCACAATCTGTGTTAAGGGCAAAGCTCGCATTACCAACTGATCTATCACCCAGTTTATAAATTGGTAGGTTTCCGTCTGCTTGACGGCTTAGTCATCAAGACCGTCGTATGCACCTTCTGGTGGAAACATTCTACTCCCGCCTTTACAGTCGCCTTTTGCAACCGTATGAGTGCTGTACGTTCTTATGTTGTCCGGAAATACCTTGCCTTCAGCCAAAAAAGCGCAAAGCCGCCACCAGCGACTTAAGGTAAGATTACGAAAATCCACACGTTGCTCTGATAACGTTTACAGTTAGAAAGCAACAGCGCGAATTAAACCTATCACCAACTCCGCCCCCAAGAGTGAAGTGAACGGTGGAGAAAACCTCTCAATTCCGAAATCCTCTACCGTTGTTTGCAATATCTTTAGTTGTGGAACTGTTAGGCATCGGGGTGGGCCGGTTTCCTAGTGGCTGTTTCCTGCTAGCTATGGACTTTACGCGTATAAATCAGGAAGTGACTGCTGAGAAAGTGCTAACGGTAACGGAAATAAGAGGCTTTTTCTGAAGTGCTTTTCTTGCACAGCTAGAAGAGCGACTGCCGCTGCTGTGACTAAGTTAGGCCCTACCGGTCCCCGTCCGGAGTGGTCTACGCGACCAGCGAGCGCTGTTTAGCCAACAGCCAATGGTTCTCCGTCGTAGCCAAGTTAAGACCTTACCGTTGACAGCGTTTTATTTGTCCCGGTGGTCGGAGGACGACCTTCAGAGCTTGCTATTCGAGCACACCGACCTCGCCCCCTTCGCTCCTGCCGTACATTATTCTCCCGTTGTAAGAAATAATACCAACTTGTAAACGACTTCTGTGAAAGTGACTATGACGTCAGTATAGCCAAATTCTGAGCGGTTGCCGAATAGACCTTCCATTTTGATTTCCGTCAATCCACGCACAAGTATGGATGTCTCCAGTAGCACCAATTGGGCTACTTGCAACGTGTGGCAAACTTGTATGTTTGGTTTTTTGTTTGTCCGTGTAGTGATAGCATGTCTAATAAATGTTCAATTGATCTCTTGATTGACTTTTGCTTAATGTGAAGGTCAAGCATATGTATCTGCTCCTCGAGTATTCTTAAAAAAAGCCTACTGCCACATGAAAGCCTTAATAACCCACTGATAGATTTTTTAGAGGAACTCTTCACAGAACACTGACAAAATAAGTCACAGATTGGCCTTTATTTGTATAATTTTGTATTGTATACAGAAGCTCCTATTTTGTTCGCAATCGTTACTAACAATATTCTTTGTCAGATTATATACTTTTATTATTTTTGAATCATGTTGTTCATCTACTATAGAGTATATATTCGAAGACCGACATTGCAACTAAAAGAGGAAAAACTGGGCTAACTATATGTGAACTATTCACGGCACAAGCGAAAATTTGCGAAAGTTCATTCCGTTAATTAGCTACACAGCGATTTGAGTTTATTGATGCTGCGCTTTCATACAATATTTTAGGCGGTATTCAAACAGCGCGAATGTCTTGCTAAATGACGGAACGATTATCTCAACTGTCGTGTTCCTGCCGAAGCAATAATCAGTTGATTTGAATGCGTTAAGCATATTTTATCCGTCCGCCCATGATCATATTGTGCAACCATAAAGAGTAAATGAGCAATTGCTGAAAAATCTTCGTAAGATGCTCTATATTGTGACGTTGTTTTTTAAATCGTCTATTGTTTAGGTTGTCTCAACCACCTGCCACCTAATGGAAACGTTGGACAAACCTGTCAAATGAGGCGTAAACTTACCGCTTTTATTCCTCTCCGAAATCGAACCACCAAGCTTCTGAAAACCTTGCCCGTTTTAGGCTTAGAACCGCTAGCGCATCGGGCGCATTATCGCCCACAATTTTCGGGCACTTCAATTTTGTGGATATTCTACAGAACCTACCCATTCTACTTTTTAAATCGCTTATGATCGCTTAAAATACAATCTTCTTATCGCAGGTTCCGCCTAGCTTTAGGCAGATTGCTACCTCGTCCTACATAATGGTCAGATCCAGATTCCATTTGCGCTCGCTTATCCATTCAGTACCGCCAAGATGTGCTGTAATGAAAAAATGACAAATTGTCAAGTTATTACCGCCTGACTTATAACCAACCTTTGCCGGCCATAATCGGTTAGCGCGTGATCACAGATGTTGTTGGCCAGAACAGATCTTCGCATTTCGTTCTTAGAAACAAAGGAATGCAATCTATTCAGGTTATCATCGTATAGCTACGGAGATCCTGTGCGTCTATTGTTGTTGTAGATGTATCAGCCGTATTTCTTCCTCCGTGCGTCTTGGGCCATCTGCTTCGGAGCTTCAGTCTCTTTTTCTTCTCGAGCTCATCTCCTTTCCAACTTGATGTCCATCATGATAGCCATAAACTCTGCGGCTTGTATGACACACGAATGACTCACCTTTTTTTCTCAGCTTCTTCCCTCTCACTGAACTTGTTTCCTTACTTTCACAGTAGCATAAAAGCTACCGCAATACCCATAAATATTACATAGGTTAGCGCAGCAGAAAATAAAAAATACGCGCTTTGCATGGAAGCAGATTACGGAGGAAAGGAGCATCCTTTTCTGGACCGTAAATATTGCAGCAGTTGTCCAAGAACTATGCCCGAAGAGCATGCCTATCAATCTAAGCTGAGCAGGTTGAAATAATTTAAATCAGTAAGATTTATTATTTCGCACTGCCAAGCAGTACTATTGAAAACGCGAGTAGTTTCGTTTTTTTATGCCATTTTATTTTAGCCTCTTAGCAATCTGGCTTATTATTTATCTGTTTAACTAATATGGTGCAAGGCAAAGCTATATCTAGGTGACCTTCTCGAGCTAAAAGTTTGAGGAAAATGTTACTAAATGACACTTTTCTGACTACGCGCAGGCAGACCCGTTGATTAGTAACTGATAAGAAAGTGACCTACTAATCAACCTAAGTGTTCTATGCCGCACGAAAATATGATTTGAATAATTATGGATGAAAACAGGATTGATAAACAATTTTCAAGCTTGCGTGGACAATAATGATCAGTTATAGAAAACTTTCAGGACTGTCAAGAAGAAATAAGGATATGTTACCATATTAGTACTCAGGTGTGCACAATGTGAATTATTCGGCGGGGTTTTCAGAAGATTAAAGAATACAAACAACAGGAACAGTTCCGTATTTCGCAATAATTTTTTGAGCCGAAGAAGTCCCCACAAACGCAGTCAGATTCAGCACAGCGCGGCGCGAAGTTCAATATGTTAATAATAGGTGCAGTAGCTACGATC
>MNPL01010160.1:28353-53634 GCA_002081605.1 Tropilaelaps mercedesae
TTATTTTTTGACTGAGGGACCTTCCTCGTTGCAGGGTCGAAGCCGCTGTTCACATTTTTGATTGATTCTATGTACACAAAGAGTTAAGCCTGCAAAGAATATGTATCCAGCAGGATTCGTGCGGATGAGCGGTGGAACGCCACAGCACATATTCTGCAACGATTAGCTTTTGCAACTTAACAGTCGGCTCGGTCGAGGGCCACCGTCGCAATAAAAAAGTTGCTTGCGGGTAAATAAGAGTATATGCGTTGAGGCTCCAGTAACAGCACTCGTATCTACTTTTTTTATATGTCCTAATGCCGCTTCGATGGTTCGCGTTACAATTTTACGAACTTTTCAAACGTATATTGTCGATGTTGACGCACATTCAGTAGAGCATGGTGCTATGCAACGCGTGACGATGTGCTCACGCCCAGTTCCATTAAATATGGTTTCTGGTGTCTGCAACTAGTTACCTAACGCATGTACTGCCTTGATTTAGTTCTCTGATGATGCTAATCAGGTCGACTGCTCTGCTCTATACTGGATGGACTGGAACGTACCTGCGCCATTCAACGCACATACTATTCAAATCTATGCACTTAAAGCCTAACCGAATTCGAACGATAGAAGGGTAAACAGCCGACACAGGGCCAATCGCCAAACGAAGTATCGGTACAGCTTATACAGACTTTTCTTATGGCGGAAAACCTTGCAGAATACGTTCCTAGTTGCTGAACTCTTGCGTATAGTTCTAATAAACTGATGGCTGGCACGGCTGAATATTCATTTACTAACGGATGTCTGCTAGACGATGCTTTTGCTTAATGACTGAACCTCTCTATACGAACGCTACTGCTTATAGAATACATTAATATTCGGTACGAAGGAGAGCGATTGAAGAGCACGTTTACCATTGCCCAAACTATATGAGCAACATAAACCATAGGCCGGTCATAATTATGGGTAGTAAATGTTTTAATACTGCACTAGGTCTCATAGGATGCGGTGGCAGATGGACTCAAGGTAATACGTTACCACTATTCGCAACTGTAATCTTGCTCAGCGAATTGTCAGAGTCCGAAACCTGGCTATCAAAGAGATGATTCTTATTATGTGAAGCTCCACGTGCTTCTAATAGTTAGAAGCATTTGTACTCTGTCAAGCACTCTGTATGAAGTGCCCGCAGGTTCATTTTTGACCGTTTGGCGCGCTCACTTATGACCCCTTTAAAACAAAGCACGCTTGAACTGCATTAAGGAATGACTGGAACCGACGCTGGCTAGATAATATGCATTTACAAGGATTCCTGTCGATGGGTGAGTGTAGCTGTAAGTAAAAGCTTTTGGCAGATTAGCCTTGCGAAATAAATTAGTGTTTTAGTTATACTCGAAGCTAACGAAGACAAAAATAGAAAATGTATTTTTTATACGAATCATTTTGGTACCATGTAAATAGTGGGTACTATACAATCTACCCAAGATTATTTTTCGTCCTGTGAACGTCCAGACACATCGGGGCAGGCCTTGTGTCGGTTGGATGTAAGTTAGTGTTAAGTAGGTTTTTATGAGTGCCAAGCAAACTAAGCGCAGCCTAAGAGAGTTGAAAGATCTCCTGGCATACGTGTTTAAATGACGACCTCATCAATATTAATGAATTAGCTAACTAAGTCCGTCTGAATGTTAATTTTTCTGCACTAATTCACGCAGTTTTATCTTTTTTAAAGTCATGTTATTTGCTTATGGATTTGTGGTCATATGCATATTTACTCATTATATCGAGGTATGTTTATGGCAGACAAAGCGTATTGGTTAGCTTAAAATATAAAACGCAGGGCCAGGCAAACGCCCAAATTGCCTGTCGGCTTACCTGGGAATTAGTACTTTTTTTTAAGAAAAGGCCGGTTTAAAGCAGACATACCTATTTTAGAACTTAGTCTTGTAAATATGTGTACAGTACAATAGAGGAGTGCATTACTGCGGCACAATCCATTCCCAGCGCTTACCTATAGTACAGCAAAGAACGAGGGTGCAAAAGAATATAGAAATATTAACAGTTACGTGAGACAATGTTGAAACACGAACTACCTTCGCAGAGGATTGCATATCAAATGATTTGAATTAAATGAAACGATCTAGCCGCAAATCAAGCCAAGACGCTTTTGTCTTGAATGATCCCAGCTGGGCCGTCGGCCCGAAAGGTGCCGTTGAGAAAAAGCTGTAAGAACTCTGCTTCTTTCGTGTATCGCCAACTATTATATCGCACGTTTAATTCTGGTACCAACTAGTGACTTTTGTGTTGTTTTTGTGCGTGCGTGGGGGCAGGGTGTCTGTCTTAAGAATTTCGATTTGCCGCGTCGTCATTGTCTAGTTTCCTCTATTGCGTGAAAGGGAGAACGGTACAGTGCGTACTGTAGGACTGCACGATATATATTTAGGAATTCCCCATTAAGATCCCATTTCCGCCCCGACCGCACGATTTTGAGTTGTTCTAAGCGACTTTCGAGCATACACTTGACCGGAACAACGAGACACTGCACCTTTCTGGCAATTGTTCAAATTTGTTGCTTTAGGATTTTGCGTCAGCGTCTAAGCAAATTTTTCAGTGTTTCGCTAAGGAACTTCAAACGCCGTTTTGAGTATTCGAATAGCTGCAGACACTCATTTTACACTATTTTTTCGGATCGTTTTGTCGCCTGTAAGGTGTAATCCACATCATTATCGACATGATTCATGCCATATACAAATGACTATAAATACCCACAATATTATTTATGGGCGATTATAATGTTTACAAATAGAGAAGAAAAACGCGTCCTGGCCTTTGTCAAGTTCATATAGGATCAGTCATACGCCAGCTATCTCAGGGAATTTTGACCCTCCGTTTTGTGACCACATCAAACGCTATTACCCCGTTATAGCATTCAACGGGACTGCAATTGTGTTTGTTAGTAGAGCTGCGACTTCAAATTCCACTCAATAAAAACCATTTTTAATTCTGCATTCATTTGTGCCCTGTGTCCACTGTTCGGTGACATTTTCTATTCGCCACAAACTCCTTTTGTTGAAATGACCAACAAGCATGCACGGCATGGTACCATAAAAACCTTCTTCTTGAAAGGTGGGGCGATTGTATCTTCGAAGTCTACACAACCGCAATAATGGCTCCATTAGTCTTCTCCTGATTGTGCTGCTTCTTCTTGGTAGAATTCAATCCGACGCGTCCATAGCATCAATTCGTTCCATTTAAAAAAGCATCTTTCGACAAGTGAATTTGCGTAATACATATTTGTCGTTAAAATAATAGGAATAAGTTAGATGGCAGGGCGCTTCTGTCACTGTTACGCCATACGTCTTGTGGCACCCTAACACGATGAAACACGTGATGGAAGCAAAAATTAAAGTACACTTTTCAGCGATACAGCAGGGTAGTAAAATCATCAACTGCCGTCAAAGAACGAAACACATGGGCTCCATAGAACCATTTTTGTTATTCGCCACCGCTGCCTCTGCGCATCCCAAAAGGTATAGCTCCAAAACTGAATGTCATGGAGTTATAGCTTAGATAGATCCCCAAGTTGTATATGCTGGCATTGGATAGACAGTTGTTCCGTTCCTTTATTGGGCACCAAAAAAGTTTTTGCGTTTTTGTGTACAATTGTTGACTCCGACGAAGTCTCCGCGCACGGAGAGCGCTTTCGGCGTGCGAGGGGGCGGCTCAATTTCAAATTGCACCAACTTTTTTAACGGTTAACAGATATTAAAAATGCTATTCGACAATCCAGTAAATCGACGGCGAATGCGTCATTTATGCTAGATATATGGTTTTCTTCGATGTATGGCCATATGATGTGTTACCAAGGTGAGGTACGTTCTTTGAAATGTTCCACAGGAAAGATGGTGATAAGGTTATTTGGGCCTTCTCTCTACGCCCTTCTCTTCTGTTGTCTCGTTTATGTCCATGCAGTTCCATCGGTTTTTTCCTTCAGTTTTATGAAGGGAGTGACCTTCAGGAGTGGTTTTGCGTTTTACATCTACCAGCCTGACCCACAAGTGGCCTCTCGGATCCATTTTGAAGTAGGACTTGTAAGTCAACGAGGAGTACTGAGCCATCTGGCTGAATTGTTTTTCGGTTTGTATGCGATATCGGTTGAATTTCTTCTAAAAGAAAAAACCCCACTCAAAACGTATCCATGAATATACTCATGTATTTTACAGAGATCCGGTTGTTTTCAAGATGTACTCTATTAATTCTGGCTTTTCCTGTCCGAAAGGGAGCCGAATTGACAAATCCGTTAAATATAGCGAAAAAAGTGTTATGGTTTGCCCGGTCACGAGTTTTCAGCAAGAATGCGCAAACGTGCCTGAATTTCCAACATCTTGTGTCAATCAAATTTAAGGTGGCATGCCGTAGCACACTGTTCGAGGGAGGAACTCAAAATTCTGTTACAAAAAAAAAGAACGTCACCGTCCCTTCTCCCCGTTAGCTAGCTGGTAAATTTAAGCGACACCATTGTGTTTTCTGCTGACAGCATGTATCCTAACTGGATAAAATAATATTTCCACTAAATATTAGAATTTCTAGTATTCCTATGTGTCTACGGTGGACGCAAGTGACCAGTTCGAACTCCTGAAGTAATGTGAACATTTTCGACCCTGTGGTCAGTGCTTAAAAGTTTAAAAACAGAATAACCTAATAGTCGAGTATAAACTTCATTACAGATCTAGTTGCTAAAACATTGCGGTCATTCTCCTAAAAACAGCCGTAGAGTTGGCAAGGTATCTCGCAAATCTCTCTATCAGCAAGTGTCGCAATTTTCTAACCCGGCATAGTTATCAGGCCCGTTCAGTTCACGTAAAATTTTTCGTAGCCGAACAAACTTGAAAAGAGTCCTGATATTTGAATGCAGACTTTCGAATCTGTAAAAAACAACAAGTCTTTTTCTTTTCTGAACAGGGTAAGATCATTAAATTCGGTGCACCAGAGGAAACCCTTACGCGGGGTTGAGATACTAAAATTTTGGGACAGGAAATATACAGACAAACGTGATAGCATGTAGTTGTATCGTTCAACTGACTTTCTTCGTATCTCTGCTGGAAATGGGCGGCTTCGTTCCTGCCTCTCGAGGCGGAAAAGGAAAGGTCATCTAGCGTATCATTAATATTCATTGACAACACTGCTTTCATAACAGAGTTGAGAGAGGTAATTTGTCTCTTTTCTTGACTTTTAAGGAGGAATAAGAACTTCAGTAGTCGGGATCGTGCCAGATTCGTCAACCTTATACGACATTCAGTACTGGTTTTGATGAATCACTTGTAACTGTGTTATAACAGCTCAGCGGTAAAGCCGATAGTGACAAGAATTACAATTAGTGTGTGATTTGAAAAGCCGCTTTATTAGTTTGAAAATACAAATGCCAGGCTCTATAATAATGTTCATTTGTTATTTGTCAACGGACCTACTGGAATTCATCATAGATAGTTGTTACCGCTTAGTGTTCATTTTAAGTCGTTCTCTCTAGGACGTGAGTTTACACACATTTGCCAAAAGGATAGGACGGCGAACACCCTCGAAAGGTATACACCGTACAGAGTACGTGAAAGGATCAGCGGCTATTCTATTTGTGTAGAAATAGACTGATGCTGCTCTTATGTAGGGTTTGTCTCAAGCGGATAGGGCTTACGTATGCCGGACCTTTATCCTAGGACCTTCGCGCTGTTCCAAAAATGTTTAGCTTTTCGTGTAGATCAAATAAACGGCTTTCGTTGTGCTCCATATGCTCGCGTCATTCGCACTATGGACTAGCTAGGTTTTATATTGAAAAAAGATGAGGAGGAATTTGCTGCTGAATTGAAATGTTTTCTATGTTTCAAATACAGCGTGCTAAGTCAGAAGGGTGACACAGGCGATTATTCGAAATTATCCTTCCTAGTGGCTTGCGATTCACATATTGTTAACCGTGTAAAAGAGGAGATACCTGAGAATCACAAGGGGAATATGTAAGCTGAAATCAAATTTGGTGAGCGTCTCATAATACTGAGGTCTGGAAGCTTGATCCCATTGTAAAACAACCAAGAAGAGGAAAAAAATAAGCGAGAACCCAAATAATCTATGTAATTGAATGAATATATTGTAAATTTTTTCATTCATGTTACCCGTACGGACAGTTAACACTTTAACAAAAGCATAAGTGTGTGCAGACTGTACTCAACTTTTAGAAGTGATCTGCAAAGTGAAGGAAAACGTATAAGTGAAATTAGAATAGCAACAAGTGTGCTGTTCTCTTTTGAAGATCTAAATAAATTTCAAAAGTGGAGACTAACTTTTTTCATTACAACCGCATGTAGATAAAGTCAGTTATACTATCGCAACGTAATCGCTGAAAAAAAACGATTTTAATTGATTGCCAACCACTGCACTCTTTTATGTGAATCTCTCACGTTCTCTCCGATAAAAGTAAAGGTTCGTACAATAGTTTACAAATACCTCCGCGTAACCTACAGTTATCCATACAGCAAGAATAGCAGCATGCCAAAGTACCTATTTTCAGCTACATTTGAACTCGTTTGTTTAGTTTAAGATAATATTAGTACAAGTGATTTATTGGAATAGTTCGTACCTGTATATGCCCATTCTGGATGCCGTGACGATTAAGACTATTAAAAAAATGTACGCCCTTTCTTTTCACAATTTCCCTCTCAAACAAATTTTTATAATATATTTTCCCTGAGATTTATTCACTTGCCTACATCGACGAACGGTCCTCAAGAACGCTTGGTAATAACACGAAATCTAAGATGAAGTGGTGTAGTTTTTTCGCCCGACGACGAAACAGAATTCCTACTAATTCCAAGATTCCGATGCCGTCGAACTGAATACTGTTAGAAGAAATCCTTTCTCCAAATCATTCACTTCGCTTGTTAGTAAATCCATTGACTTCTCTTAGGATTGCGGGAATACCAGAAATGTGTTCTGGTTGACCCATTTGTCCTGTCAGGCGGCTATTGGATCATTTGTATGGGTTGCTCTAAATGTTCCCTTTTCGAAGAATCGTGTCGGCAGCAACGGGCTCTCAGCTTTGCCATTGACATCGGTATCAAAACATCGGCGGACTAAACTAAATGTATGTTATGTTCACAGCGGGATATTTATTCTTCACCTTATCACCAGAAAAATAGTAGGATTTCTATATAAGGGTTGATTCAGTTGCTGATTTTTGCCGATATTGAATAATTGGAATGATTGAGAGGCAGTGTTTAAACTTAGATGTATCACTAGGTACATAACGATGCATACGTTAAGAGATTCAAGTAAACATCTCTCTATTGGCTAGAGACATTTGCCGCTTCTACTAAAATGTAATCATCTAGCGTGACCAGCTGTAGTACGAAATAGCACTTATATGTGTGTGTTTCCGTTCGCGTACATTTTCGTATTACATTCGAAAGCAATTTTCAATTAGATTGATATTATAAAGGCTGTTCGACTCGGCGAGTTTTGAATTATATTTAGCTTTTGTGAAAATTTCGTGAAAGGACCTGAAATGTTCACAACAAAGCAAGCGAAACTCTTAGATTCTCAGATTTAATCTCTGTATAAAATACGCAGTTAGTGTCACGGACGGACTCGCCATTTGTTTAATAGCTTGGAGATCGTCGCATGCTACCCAGCAGAACTAATGCAACGGAACTGCAGCAAAACTAATGTGTAGCAGAACTAACGCAACTTCAACGTACACAAATAGGTACACGCTCGCATCTATGTGGCAAATGATAAATTGACTACGGCGTGACCGAGTAACGAGCATTTAGCCGCCATGTCTTTTAAAACTGATTTAAAATTAGGAGCACGAGCGAGAAAAGTCGGCTGGCTTTTGGCTGCACGCGCATCAATGTAAGGAACTTCAGCCTCAGTAATAACTGAGCTTATGCATTTAGCAGACAAGCAGCTGTACTGCCAATACCTTTTAGGTCTTTTATATCCCCTGATTAACATTCGATTCAGTGTGCAAAAGAAATCAAAGTTATTAATAAAATAAGCGATCTCATGCCATAGTGGTGGGCACTACCGTACCTGCGTGTCACGCATGCAAAAATTGTTACAGTGCACATGGTCATGTTTTGCCCGGCATGTGGATTGTTCCATTGCGACGGTGTAACAATGAGTCCATAAGACTAGCGGAAAATACTAGAGTCGCATCGGCTAGCCTACCAATATTCACTGTTGCTCGTAGAACGAAGAAAATTCTATGTTCCCTGTTGGATATCTGCTCCGGCCTCTAGATTCAGCGAGAGTGACTCTCACAAGACGCGCTCAATACTCAAGGCCAGCAGTCTGCTCGACTTTGTGTTGTGTCTGACAAAGGAAGAAACGTGGGGGGTCACGGGAAGACCGCTTTCACTTAGACTGGACCGGATTAACCGCATGTAGCAATGCACATAGAGGAAAAACGAGTCAATAGAAGGGCTCGAAACTAGAGTTGGAGTTCAATTTACGTATGTGTCCTCGAAAGAAGAGGGAAAAATTAGGTTAAAGCGCGCGAAGCCGAAAGCTGAATAATCGTATAGGATTTTATTTAGTTCGCGCTGTGTGTCTTAAAATTGTGCAGCATTGCAATCGTCGTAAAGTGTATTGAGTAACTGTATGGAAAAAGGGCTACTGACAAACGTTTACTGTGTGTAGTAAGTTGTATCGTGCTTTAGAGTTGAACATTTGTCTGAATATTATTAATGACTGTTCCTTCCTAGAAAAACTGATTGAAAAAAGAAGTGATTATTTTTGGTAATGCGCTTAACCCAGCATTGATCAGTTTGACGCGTTGCACCAAGACTTGAACAAGCAGTAATTAGCCTTGCCACTAAAAGCTTGTTGCATGGAACACTGCATTGAAAGAATACAAATTTCTAGTTCATACGTTAGCACTCTTGTTGAAGTCAACGAATGGTCGAAATAGTGGGCGATAGAGAAGTGGTGGCCTTTCAATAAAGTGTAATGCCATTGGCACTTTATTGGCAAGTTCATCATCATGTCTTCTGCTAAGGATTAGTTGGCACACAGTAGGTAAGTATCTATATCGATGGAACTTTTCATACCTAAGAGAGCAGCTCTGTTAAAACGAGTTTTCCTTTACAGTAAATGAATTGGATTTCAGCTTTACAATTAAGCAAATTGACAACCTGTGTACCTTTAAGCCTGCGAGATCAGAACCGAAGATCCTATGGCTCAGACTTTTTGGCGTTACCCTTACGCAATCCGCTACAACGTTTGGTAGAGTGACTGTTTTACGTATTAACCAATACAAGCCAATGCTCACGTTTTCATCTTAGAAGAGACATAACTTTAATATACTGTAAACCTTTACTATAATAACATGTGTTGCCAATGTCGCACCTCTGTGTTGCGTTCTTTCTCTTGATGTGCCTTTAACTAGACAAGCCTGTATCTGGATACGATACTTATATGGCTAGTATTCTTATAGCATCTCCAGAGAAAGATCGCTTTAGTGATAGGCCCTTGCACTAGACCTTTTAAAGAAAAACAAACGTTATGTGACCCTAATTGTCGTACTTCTACCTAATAGCGAGCCATTACAATTGTAAAGCCGCCGACCTTGCTTTTCTCCATTACCTCTGAAACTGTGTTATTGCTTAGGCCAAAAACAAACATTTTTGAGAAGCTGCTTTGAGACAGAAAGCCATAATGGCTAAATTGTTTAACTATATACCGAGCACACAGATCCTGACAGCTAGTTTCGCTAGATGTGCCAAGAACATTAGAGTGCCTATCTACTAAGCAATTCAAACATGAGGGCAGGGCAGCTTCATAAAGTTAACATAGAGTTCTATCTAAATTCGGCACTGGCAGACCGCGTCGGAAGCGGTTCAGATTTTCTTTTCTGCTTGAATTAGAGTCGAATTTTAAGATAAATTGCTTGGTATAAGTAGACCCTTTTCTCGACAAAATTACGTCTAATGAGTTTAAGTAGTTTGTCTTAATCGAAAATGAAAACGAAAAAGTTCTAATTTTAAATTGACCAAATATCAGTACAAAAAGGATGAATAAAAAATCGGCGGAAATTCCCTCGCGTAGACTTTTTGCCCTATAACCTGAACATTTGGAAGCATGGGTCAATGCAGTTAATAGTAACTTTTGTCGACAAAACTGAAATTCACTTGACTGTAGCAAAGTCGTAAAATGAAAGGCATTTCGAATAATGGTGGATTAGACGAGTACTTACAGAATAACGCAGTACTGAGTTATATTCTAGCGTGAACAGTTTTTCGTAAGAAAACGCAAAAATGCATGATCGACAATGGTACTCCCTTTCAAAAAATAAACAAAGAGAACGCAGTATCCTAAAATGTTGGAAGCTATTACATGCACTAACATTATTTAAAAATAAAATATGTTTGTTAAATTTAGTTCAGCAGGTCAATAGGTATTTCAGCTATGCTGCCTATACAAAAATCCATATTCGAGGTACCGTAAACATGATTATGTAGCACCAAAAGCATCTGTTTTTAAGGTGCCATGTAAGGGTTTGGGTCACTGAGATTGCGCAATATTCACGTGTCCATCGACCCAGCAGTTGTCATGTATTAATTGAAATGAGGGATGCCTTGGCTTAAACGACACGTTTTACTCTCCTGACACTGATTCTTTAAAGCTTTCACGAATGTACTGTGTGAATCTGAAATTACTATTAGTGGTATATTATGATTTCGCAATCGCGTCCATTGATCGCAAATATAGATGCAGCGGCCGTCAACTGCACAGAAGATATTCTAATCACGTATTGCTAGCCTATTTTAACGAATTCTCGATGAGTGAATGCTTACATGAATCACCTGAGTCTGTCTGTTAGTTACAAAAAGCTGTCCAATAGGAGTAATTAAATATAAAACTTCATTCAGCTTACACGCATTTAGGAGAACGAGTATTGGAGCCATTAGTATGTGCATATGTGAGCTTCAATAATGCCGCTTATATAAACTATCGAAATAATTGTCTTAGTATTCCTAATGTTAATAATATTATTGATCTGCGGACATTTTTCATTTGAATTTTTATCGCAACCACGCTGGAGATTGCTGTATGAAATCACTTCGTGACCGTTCATTTTCGCAGGCAACACACTGTTCTTTAAGTAAATCTAGTCAGATGTCAGCGAGTTCAAAGGAAACTGTGCAGACCTACGCATGCAATGCTTTATTATGTATCTTTAGATTTAATATATATACTACTTCCGAGAAGATCGAAGGTGAAATGAAGTTCCTGTTTTTCCAATAATTAACGACGGCTAAATAAAATCATTGGTATGTATATACCTATCCACGGTCTGTGGCATTGCTTCTCAAACTGCGCAAAAAGTAAGTACATCATGGCAGCTACAGCAACATTTATTAGCTCCAGTCAATAAACAAAGGGCTCATGAGAGTAACTGCAGCCGATAAACCATGCTTTACAGTGTGGCAAAAACTCAAGCCGGAGAGTATCCTTGTATGGCGGAGCATGTTAACGTTACGACGCATTACCCTACGTACGTCTTAATCGCACATATTGGCGTTCATGTCTAATAAATTGTCATTATCAAAATAGCCAACGACCAGTAGGTAAAGTCCTTGGGCAGTTGGCGAGGCTTTTAGCATTTAGCAAACTTCATTGAATAAGCGCGAGCGCGTTTAGCCAAACAAGAAAGGTTCTGTTCTCTCTACCAAATCCCGTCTGATTCATAGATGAGTAGCTTTCCTGTGAAGGCAAACGTCGTTAAGCTGGATAGACCACGGCCCTCAGGGCCGAGCTTGCCAAAAGGAACAGCCGAGGAGTAGGCTGTGGAGGACTGTCCACACCGAGCAAAGTAGTTAACGCTTATTGCACTAAACCCATCCGGGCTCCTATTAGCACACCCGAGAGGGCGATCGTTGATTATAGCTCCGAGGTCAAACAGTCAACAGAGCTCAACAGAATTTCTGGAATAATCGTCGCTTTTTTGTTACAACGTTATTGCTAGGGCCATCTTCATTGTACCAACCCAACATTCACATATCCTCCCACTATGGGGATTATTAGACGTCTAGGTTCATTGTCGACCCCGCACTTTAGCCTTAACGGCCTCGCCGTCCACGTAATTGAGACCAAAAACCTGGCTGGACAATCTAGACTGTATTGAAGAAAAACTGTTCTCTACGCATGCAACGCGCAGCTAAGTCTATTATGTCATCCTCTCCGAGAGCATGCTGCTAATCCGAAGGCTTCACGTTGCTTTAAATCTTCAGTAGGAGATTCGCAACAAGCATTTTTTTCAACATCCGCGTTTAGCATGTATAGTCTTCATGGCGAGACTATTGACAATGTTTGGAATCATGGTATCGGTTCCTGTTTTACGATATTGACTTTACTAGCTCTAGCTCTAGCTAGCACTAGCAATAGCTTTGGAAAAATGCTATTTACGCAGACAAGGGTACCGCCGCTTAAGTATAGCATAAGATACGAGCCAAGTACTGTGGGACTCAGAAGCATACCTACCCCCCTACCATCTACTAAAATTCGCTATGTCCGCCCTTTGATCTTTTCCCTATATATATTGAACAAATTGAAACGTCTCGACTTCCAGGAAGTAACTGGCATTCTTATTTACAGTATCAGACGGGTTCCATCGTCTAATTTGTACGCTTGAGACCAAATAATACTTTCGAAGGAGTCCTTCCGCCTCAAGCCTGAACGCAAAGCTAGTTACCCTGCACGTCGTTCGGTTTTGTTTACGGATTTGTAATCAATGATTCATGTCACTATAAGGTTAGTTGTCTGTCAATCTGGTCTCTAAAGTTTGATTAGCTAGCCTATAGAATGCGATAGTAACCAACAACGTCTCTCTCTCTCTCTCTCTCTCTCTCTCTCTCTCTCTCATACGTGATTAATCATTCCTGACTGACAACCAAAGGATTCACCTATCATTGTGTAATTGATTCTCTGTAATTGTTAAACAATTACAATTATTCTAACCCGATAGAAGATTGATTTTTTGTTGTTTTGCATTATTACATAGTCGACTATTGCCGGCCGCCACCAGCCTGTGCTACTACTTTTTCTACCAAGTGACCAACTGTCCACCTGTCCGGATACCCTGCGTTTGCCTCCTTTTCGTTGTATTTTGTTTTTGTGTCGGATTAGCTCTCCTCCCAGACGCCTTCCACCACACTCCCATTCACTGATTTGCGTTGCAAACCTGCTTTCCCAATTTCCTGCTGGTTCCAATCGCACATCTCGTTTCGGGTTGCGCTCAAACGGAACGCGCTAGCATGGCTGTGAAGAGGTGGGAATGTAAGCCAGCGAAATTTAAAATTAGCCGCATTCCTCAGCAAAAGCAGCAGAGCAGAATGCAGAAGAGATAGAGCGGCCCGGACAGAGCGGTCCTGGGGAAAGGTTTGGGCCTTTTAGAAAGAGATTGTACGAGCGACGATCGGAAGAAAGGAAAGCCCAACAGTGGGTGGCCGCGCCTCTCAAGAACCGCCGCACGGGCCATTCGAACGGTATACGGATCAAAACGGACCATTGCGCTTGTGAATACCCCAGCATGGGTGGTGGCGGCTTCTGAGAGGGCGGAACAAATCTTCCGGAAAAAGGCCAGCAAATATTGAGGAGTTCACCCGATGTTCGTTGGTCAGGTCGTACAACGGATGGTCGTCCTGCCTCCGGGAAACCCACATCTAATTAACGTTTAGTTCCACGTTCCTCCTCTTGCCACACGGTTGGTAATCACCGGTATTGTTCACGCGAGCATTTACTACTCTGATGTAGTACTTTGAAAGTAAAAATCCCTCTTGGTTTTTTCGGCATTTCCCCGAATACATGATGCAAATCCTAATCAAACGTGAAAGCAGTACCGGCAGGATACAATAAGCACGGAAAGAGGTGAAAGTAATGCAGGAAGCAATATCTCACGCTGCTTAACTCTCGGCTGAGAAGACTTAACTCACTGCTTCAAGTGTCTCGTATTTTTAAGTGTCACATATTTTTGCCATTGAAATTTGAATTAGTAATGTGTTAGTAATGAGCGAGTTTCCACTAAGTCGTGGCTTGTCATTAAATAAAAACACGGTTGCAAAAGGCGTGGCAAAATGCGTATGTACTTTCTGCAAGATGAAACTTAGTTTACAGCCAAGCCATACGGGTCCAAATTTTCGGTGACGTATCTATTCGAGGGAATTCTTCCCTTCTCAATAGTTTTTGTTAATAGAAACCACTGTCGGTAGTCTGGTTTTACATGAGAGCTACCACGAATTTATGTTGTTTTGCGACATATTTATCCACAGCGGGGCCAATACAGGTCGGAAAAAGAATCCAAACTACGGATGTCGCTCTTATCATTTTATTACAGACCGTTCGAAGGTTACAATGGCACGTATGTCTTAGTTGTGTTTTTCGATGTCACAACCCGACCAGACTAATAACTGCGATTAATGAGACACTCCGGTACCACTGCATACTTTTAGATCGCTTTATGCTTATCTTGCCTGGCTAAATTTGTACTAGATTCTATAAGTTCGAACGACATAAACGATAAAAATACGTCGTGTAATTAAAGCAACATAGTTATAATTTTCTTAGGCGAACGATGTTATCATTAAATGAAATAAAAACCATAATATGCCAAACAAATAGTGCTGATGATAATATCCGAGAGAAGGCGATAATGGCATCGCTTTCTCTTGGAACACCAAAAACCGCTGCTCGTGATGATGCTTGAGTCGATGTCAGCCTGGAGCTCAAGCAGTAAAACGTTTGTGCATCGTCGAGCTGTTCCAAAAAAACCTATAAATTTTTTACGCTAAAAAAATCTAATGCGCAGTTAGGTAACTACATCGAAATGTTTAGCTGAATTCATGAACCCTGCTATTCACGATATGTCAGTGGGATGAACATACGTGCCAGTCGTACGCGTCGTGATACATAGAGTACTACAACAACCCACCTTGTTCGGCCAGAACGCCCGGTTTTGGCGTCTAATTAAATACGCACAAAGACAAACGACTGAAATGTGCAAAAGACGTCTGTCAAAGTACCCTATAGTAACAGACGATGCCAATTGCGGCTACAGTTCAATGCGTGACCCTATGGCCATTCTTTGTTGGGCACTGTGCAGTATGTCATAGCACAGACTAGTATGATGCACAATGCTAAAAAACACTATGGCCTTCCTCCTTGTTCATAGAAGAAAGCCCCCTGAATTGGCCGAATAGAGGTTGTACAGAAAAGTACTGTACGGCCCAGCATAAGCGAACACTCCCACAAAGTTGAAATTACCTGCCGGAATGTATAGGGCCAGAGCCCTGATTTACACATATGAACTATTATATTTTTCTGCAATAGACACATTTCTTGGGTCATTTAACTTTGGCTCCTAACGTAATCATGGACGGAAACGTGCCATATTTCTGTGTATGTGTAGGCTCATGGGTAACTAACTTGAGTCCTATGTGAATATCATAACTAATGTCTAACATAAAAAATAAAAAATAACAATGAGCGAACTGCTAAAAAAATTACATTGATTTTACCTCACTGAACAGGACGCAAAATCAACAAAAAAAAACAAGTCAAATAATAAAAAAATTTACAAGTTCATGAATATGAAACGGAATTTAACTTTGCTAAGCTGGTTATAATTTAAATGCATGAAGATGATGCGCGTATACATTCATAGTCCACATTGGCAGATTAAGCAGTATAATTTATATTTGTGTGTTATTTCAGCATGCCTACTTTTAATATCATTCACTTAGTAAAGGTTTTCAAAACGACTTTGCCCCTTAATACTTGTCATCGCCCTAGAAAAGATTCTACAATACGACTACACTTTGTGTTTAACATTGGTCTAGTTAGACGATGCAGTGAATGAAGTCCTAAGTGTGGCGTCAGTTTGTATTATCAGGGTGAGGGCTATGGACACACGAGTCATGTCAAGATATTTATTGACACAAAGCACGTGGTATACACGCCTGCCGCTTGGGCTTAAGTAAATCTTGTATTCATAGCATTCTAAATGTACAAAGACCCATGCGCATCAGATTTAAACCGGTTACACCACGATTAAGGGTGGAAGTCACTTCTTATGGGCTTCTTTTTATTGTTAAAGAAATGACTGTTTTTTACTAGGAGTTCTCGAGACTAGTTCGTCTACGAAACGAACTGCCTTCGATCTTCTTCTTAAAGACAATATAGAATAGTGTTATTAGTTACTCCCCATTCTACTAGGCCAAGATCACAATCTCGGTTTCTTCCTATTGTAGTACTTGCGAGATTGGACTACAAATGTGCGCCAGCGGGACTTTCATCTTGTTTTTCGGCATAGTCTGTATGTATATAATGTTATATAGTATTACCGACTCCCCTGACAACAAAGCTATGTTGATTTATGCCTCCTTTTGGTTTCATATTGTGCTTTTACCCTTATGTACGAAAAATGCCCCCATGCATCCGCAAGTGGACGAATAGTTGATGAGAGACGGTACAGGGATGATGAGAATGACAAAGCTGCTAAATAACGACAAATGTGCAAGTACACCAAAAGCAATAGCGATGATTCAACTGTATAGTAGTTTTAGCTTGAATAGAATTTTGTTCAAGTTTTTTTCTATTAACTAATCGTGGTCTTACAAAGACACCACACTAAATGGCCGAATGGATGCCAGAAACGTTGAGTACGCGGAAATAATTACTGCGGGGATTTATCTACCATAGCGCACAATAATCTGAGCTGCACCTGTTTTTGAAGATAGCCGCGACGGGATGTACAGTGTATACTTGTGACGTTTGTAATATGCATTAAACCCGTAGCCTTATCCTATCATTGCTGATGCCGACTATGTTACACATGTCATGTCACCGGCGACGACATGAGGCGAGTAAATGTAGACTATGATGGTGACAGCTTGGCTGTAGGACGTCATAGTGAACTTGCAACACTCCTGTCAAGAAACGCGTTTCTTCGCATTATCCCTCCACTTTTCTCGTATCTGCCAGAGGTTCCCCCTAAACTTTTCTTGGCCTTTGTCGTACATCTATCATTCCCCAAAGCGAAGTGAAAGATTCGCATATTCATACTGGTGTAACATGTTCGTTAATTCTGAGATACATTCGATTAAGTATATCTTTCAGACAAAGCATAGATAAGTATTGCCTGTTGAATAAAGCTTTGCTACACAGACTGGTGTCTATCCGATAAAACGAGTTAACAGATGTACGGAAGAGCAATACGCAATACATAACAAACACCATTACCGGCAAGACCGTTTACCCCATAAAACTCAAACAGCAGGGAGCAAGAAAATAAAGCCTTATTTATTGACTCTACGCTGATCTATCTCTTTGAGATTTTCACGGTTTCGGTTTGGCAATAATCTGACTAACCTGATGCTTATGTCCTTTGTGTGCCGGATTCACTGCAACGAGAGCCTTCCTTTGATGCGAAATCTGACATAGTGTTCGACCAAAAGGTTGAATATATGTGATGCCTTTGACGCTTTTTTGGTAAAAGTTGGCTACGGTTGCTAGAAATGCTGTGTCAGAGTTTCGATGGGACGCTGAGCTATACGAAAGTATGAAGGCGCTAGTGGATTTTCTAGTCACTTAGCATGGTCCACCAGTTTCTTTTAGAGCTGACTCTCAGCAAACACTTAACACAGGTTGCAGGATGCACGCGAATTTACCACGCCATCGGGCATCAGCTCGACTTCAGCGTCTATCAAGACACCGCAAACAGACGGCTGACCCTATGTGGGCGATGCAAGACAAAAGGGGCTAACTTGTCGTATTGTGTGAATATATCAGAGAACGGCCACGTTGAATTATAGTGGTCAAAGTTATATTCTAAGAAGGCGGAAAACTACATGGAAAAAAGACGCTCACACAAATCTTATTGAGTACATCGATAGCTTGCAAAAATGCAAATTACGGGGCTTTGAAGTGTGTTTCAAAAAAGGTCACGAGAAGGGAATGCACAGGGTCAAGAAGGTCTAGCTATATGTTGGATCATTCGGATATACGTCGACATATAAGCCGACAAAATACCGGGAGTCCGAAACGTAAAAATACCTAATGTAAAAAAGAGCAAAATGCACAGAGTAATGTAAAGTCTCGTTTTTATAGATAGTGGGCATTGGACCATGATTTCCTCGTTCATGTTAGATGTTGGCGTAGGATCGCCAAAAGCGTGTAACACCTTACGCAGACCATTTGTGCAGATTATCTACTGGACAAGGTGCGACAAAACCATTATATTCTAGCGATCTTCTATATAGAAAAAACGTATCCTTGAAGTCGACAGCACTCACGTAATTTCACTCAAGTGAACGACAGATAACCGAAATGCTCTCTTTTGTTCTCTTAATGTTGATTGTTCGTATATAATAAGTAACATTGGTGTCATTTTCTCAGCTATATAAGACGCCAAAATGCTGCTAATGTTGACCTTTTATCCAAAGGTTCCGGTGCTCTGGCAACACAATACCTGTAGTACGCCCCATACTTTACCGAATTCCAACTGCTTTATTCAACCAAAAAAAAAGATTGGATCTATCCGGAGCAAATGCGCCGAACGGGGTAGCGAACGGCCTTTGACAAAAAGGTCAGAAAAAGCAAAACATTAAGTGCTAACTAAGTGTAAACTAGCTTAGAGAATTACAATAATATGTATCTCGAGATTCGTGCCATTTCTACGACCTAGACTTCCGAGTAGCTAAGCGCATTATTCTGTATACCGTCTCACGATAGGGTACAGATTCGTTGATGCCGTAGAAAACGATGGCTAGACGTTGATGGAGTAAGGTGTACTGAGTAGCTTTGAATAGTGAGACAAGTAGTAAGCCACAATGGCGTATCAGTGATGTCTCATTTCTCTTTAGGATGCGAGGCAAACTTGCGATGTGGTTCCCTTCTTTGATGCGTTATCGCTTCGTTCTTTTAACATTCTATCGATAGTAAGAAGGACGAAATTTTAGTGCTCGAAACTAGTCACAGTAAGCGTAACACAGCATTTGAAAGCTCCCACAACCTTCTGAAGTAAGTTGTATTTATTATTCCGGTATCGCGCTTTATATGGTATACTTCAATCTCTACGATATTTACCAAAATACGTTTATTGATAATTTTAGCTGTTTGAAAAGAGTGGTATTCCCGATTGTGTGGTACCGCTTTTGTATTCCCGTAGGCGTATGATTAGTTTTCATTTACAAACACAAAGTTTTGAGTCCGGCTATTTCCTGCAAGTCTTCTATGAGTAAAAGGAACTACTAGAAGAGATTTTTGAAACAGCTGCTCAAGAGTTGAATAAGAGTAAGTGGGCGCTACAAAAGGTTATGATGAGACTAACATTATCATACGCCTATGTGTGCTCAATACGTCGAAGGCAAAAATATTTTAGTCTGTCTTAGCCTGCTGGTCCCCGTTTTATAGCTTGAGATGTAACTTAATTTTTATGGTAAATTTTCGTTGTTCCTTTGATTGTGTTTACAATCAAAATGGTAGACAAATCAAGAGGATTTTGTGACAAGTTTATTAGCTTGTAATCTTTATAATCCTATAAATGCTTAAATGGAGTTGTGTAAACTGAACTTGGAGTCTGACTAAACTTTTGTATTTTTCTGCCAGAACCTTTATAACGCAAACTAATACTTAAAGTACGCCGTACCGATCTGTTGTACTATACCCCTTAAAATTAAAAGGCATGAATATGATTTTAAAAATGTAGTTCAGAGCTGTTCAAACAGATTTATCTTTCTAGGTCTAAATTAGTTTATGCATTAAGTTTTCCACATACATTAACCCCCATCCTTTTCTCCCTATTTTACCAATGTTATAACTAAAAACTTTAACTAACTTTAACTAAGTTAGCTGTGCCAAATTGTTTACGGCGCCGAAGGACGCGTGTACGCGTTTCATAACAGAATTTTTGGGAAAGAACTTTTGCCCTCCATGCCTCTTGCGCTTAGAAAAAATTGATGTCGATATCTTTACTGGCTGTGCTAACAAGTCTTCTGAGCAATTTTGCCTCTCCAGAAGGACAAAATTCAAATAATTTTACCATACAAGCAGTTAAAAATTAAAACTGTAAAGTTTGGTTAATCGCTCAGCTGACATTCCGACTTTCCGGATACTTTCCGCCTCGAGGCAAGGTAGCGGTCATCGGTTTCTGGCAAATCTACGCAAAAAAGTTGTTCAGTGGAGTGCACTTTATTGTCTAAGTCAAATTCATAATCCAGCGATTGTTCAGTATTATATCGTATATCAAACGTAACATCCACTGAACCACACTGATATACAACTTACTATGCATCGGATATTTTCATTTGAGCGTCCAGTAGACATACGTGGAGCACGTTCATATCAGCTCGAATATTGGCATGATTAAGTGGATGTTCTCATTAGTTTCCCTTATTTCCAACAACATATTGTTGCATGATTCGACCATTCGACTATACGCCTCTGATAATTTTATTAACGCGGTATTTACATGCACCCATCGTCAAAACGTTTCTTGACATAATTGACACAGAGATTCTCTATTCAATTACTTCGCCATACGGCGAAGTGATAGCTGCCATAGCCGATCTTGTTGCCACTAGACTGTGATATATGAAATACATTATTTCGATACAAAATTAAAATGATTGTGTTACAGTGTTTTCACAATTCGAGAAGCTTCTGAATTAAAGTAAAATTTCTATATGACAATCATATTTCTACTCTGAGTGGTATATCAGACAATAGCTCTAGTATTTTTCGAAGCATAAAGGTCAGAAATTTTAGAAAGACCTTTCACGCAAAATTATGCTTTTCAACTTCTGAACTAATTTTCTTACAACTTTCTGTCTTAGGGTCACCTATTTCAGCATTATGATCTGCCTTTCTCGACGCATTGTAAAGTAACTACCTGCTTCTACCGAACTTTCAATCGCCAAAAAGCAGATCGTATGAAATGATCTGTAGCGTTTGTTGAAATGGATGATAGGAATGCCAAAGAACAACACGTGTAGGCTCAGTATGTAAACGAGAAACACCCGGTATCAGGAACAAAACGTTTGCCATTGGATAAAGCCAACATTCTTGTACAGTCAGTGTCAGTTCAGCCAGATGAGAACACCGGGGGTCTCTCGGATATTGTGAACAGCTCATTGTTTAGAGTTGTCCAGAGTATCTACGGAACAGGATTTGAAAATTGGCGGGCAACGTTGCTCTACGAGGCCCATGTCTTTACATAGCATCATCATCTCTACATAGCGACCCCCATTTCTCTAGGGTTTCGTGCGGTTTTAACTTATACAGCCGCAAAGAAAAATAGTGTAGATAATATTCTCACGTGTGTGATCACTCCGGAACATATAGTTGCTTATTCTCATTGAAGCGTCCAGTTAAATGCTTTATTGGTTCATTTCCCTACATGTATGTGCGCTCTTGTGCTGGCGGATGAATCAGCTAGGTGGAAACGTATCAATTCATGCCCTATGTAAAATGTATTTAACTCTCACTCATCAATAAAATCAGTGCACGGTACTTGCTGGCATTTAAGAGAGAATTAACTTCAGTACAACACACGGTCCATTTCATATGAAGCCGGTGCGGTTTTTACAAAAGCTCTATTTACGCAATTCTTTGAATCCCTTGTATTTTTGGTTTTATTCACATTGTATATCTACGCAAATAATGGTAGCTTCATTGGAATAAAATAAAATTGAACCAACTCGAATTCTTTGCAGCAGTGACTGGCCATATGAATATTCACATGAGAAGACAATTAGCCTTACCTAGGAAGATCAACGGTATATCTTATTAATTTAAATAAATTAATACGTGACAGGAGGCTATATTATTTTTATTCGGGGTGAAATTGTTGTCCACATGAAAGGAGAAATAGTTATAACTGAATATTTTTGTTTATTGTAGAGACAAACAATAGAAAGCTGATGTCTCGTGTGGAGAAAGAACTTGAGTATATCGTAAAGCTGCCCACAAAATATTACCAAAGTGTAAAAGCGCAACCAAGCAATTTGAATTGAAGCTAACGTAACTTAGTTTGCCTTATGAAAACGTAATGAAAACAACGTTCATTTTTTTATTTCTTTACAGATACGCGAATCCGCATGCATAACTGTATTACAATCTTCACTACGTCGCCACTATCGCAGTTTACTGGATTCCACTACGTCCGGAGGATCTGCATTCCGAGGTTCGTTTTCTATTCGAGGCAGTGTCATGTTTCCCTAAAGAAAACAACCCAGCTTAACTTGATTTCGGAGGGGTGTCTTTATTGGCTTCTGCGCAGATTAGAATATTCTCGTCGTAATTCTCACAATGCAAGATGATGTTAGAAGGCATGTGACACTCTCTTTCACACCAGCATTCGGGCCCTCCTAGCAGGTTCTGTTCAACGACATCACAAAGATAGAATGCGAACAGCTTCGGGTACTCAAAAATCGCGACCAGATACATGAGTTTGTACTGTAGTAACCTAGTATGTAAATGAAGAGCTGGACAAGGTGCGGTAAGACCTCGTTAGCCTAGTTATTTCTTTTTGTCGGTCGGGAACACTTTGTTCTTGGAGGTCGCTGCACTGAGTTAACGAAGGGTGGCAGACATAGTCTTTTCTGTAGTTCCAATAACCGACCAAACTGATTGTTCAAGAAGTGAATGAACGCAGGTGCGGTAATATCAGCTCAACTATGTGAGACGTCAAACAATCAATGGCTCGTTTTGGGCCTGCTTTTAGACGTAATCGGTGCTGTGACGAAGTGTGCGATACGCTTTACTGACTTTACTGAATTCCAACTGTTCTACTCAGCTAGTGAAAGGGTTGGATCAAGCAGGACCTAAACGCGTTTAAAAGGAAAAGGCGTGCTTTGACCAAAAAACCCAGGCGGAGTAAAACGATAGGTGCGCAAAACACATAGAAAAACGATGGCTCGATAATGTTTTCATGGTTAAACATTTTCTTTTTGTTTACTAAATCCACTATAGTAATTAAGGTGACGGCTGAATTTTTTAAGACTCATTAGCGTTTTTTAGGTCTCGATGTAGTCTGTCAATCGACTAACCCTTTTCTATAATATGTAATAAAATGCGTTCATACCTAATCTTTCCCTCAATATCGTT
Source organism: Tropilaelaps mercedesae (assembly GCA_002081605.1). Taxonomy (NCBI): domain Eukaryota; kingdom Metazoa; phylum Arthropoda; class Arachnida; order Mesostigmata; family Laelapidae; genus Tropilaelaps; species Tropilaelaps mercedesae. Next base: position 51,478 of record MNPL01010160.1, read on the forward strand.
ACATTTTATAAAGGACAACAGAGTTATCCTTAGCGGTTTCATCTTACTTTAAGTTCCCTAGGTTAGGCCGATACCTCACTCCATACAAGCACGTATGTCCCACTCAAGATGGTTATCTAAAAAGCTAAAACTCTTTAAGCATTGAACGGACTACGTAGTCTGTCGTACGACGAAGAGGCCTCATCACATTTGTATTGCCCACCAGCCCGAATCTGACATTGAGATTAATCGAGAGACATTGTCTGTATCTGTTTGTAAACATAGTGCGCTAAGTGGCCGAAGAGGAGACCGATAGTGCTATCACTTTTTGACGCTAATGTGCTTACGCGCTTCACCATATCTAATACATGCGGTTACTTATTTTGCTGAGCAACTCCACTATCTCAGGTTTCTGTTATGTACGTTCCAATGTAGAACTCGGTAGTTAAATTCTTTAGGTATCTAGGTAATATACGTACAGCTGCATACGACGAACGCCATTAATAAGTATTTGCAGCGATTCGCTCTGGACGAGTACGAAACTGATCAACTGCGTGAGAGAAGACGAAGTAGTTTTTGTTTTCTTCATAAAATACCGAGAGACCTAAGACGAAACTCCGGGAGCTTCAAAAATATATTGGTGATTTGTCTTCCCTAGCTCCGCGATCCCCTTTAATATCTAGCCGACGTCAAGTACGCGGGCTACTTCATTACGCGGCCTGGTTAGCCAATTCTTTTTTCCGTTTAAGGAAACGGGTGATTCGTTGAACATCGATACTAACCTTATCGGCAAATCAACTCTGGGTAAGTTCTACCCGCATTAGCGCTTAAACGTATAATGATTGCACGGTGTTACCCCGATGTCTAGTGACGCAACGGCGTGCCCTGTTAACGCAAAGAACTACATCTCATAACCATAGAACAAATACATAAGCTGTTACTACCATTGATTGAGTCTAAGTCAACTTCGAATTTAGAAAGTTGGCACGACCTGCATCAGCGAGGCTTTTCGCCAAGAACCGCAGCTCTTCGAGTAGTAATGAGCTTTTGTCGAACGAATTGCTGGTTGGCGCTGTCGAAAGGTGCCATGGTAAAGACAGGACGTTATAGAAAACCACTTTCGGCCAACAAACTTTTACGGCCCCAAGAGATTTACGCGTTGGTCTTTGTGTCAAGAACTAGTAGTTTGTAGTAGCTCTGTAACTGCTTTTAGTGTAACAAAACAGGCTCTACGAAAGCGTTGACATTCGAATTTGTCTTCATGTCGATGGCCGATGTGAAGAGAAGGCTCTTGGAAGTTTGACATTGTTAGATGTACTTATCTATCGACTTGTGAATATTTCATAACGGTTATCAACTTAGGTATACCTCAATCCAAGGTAGCATTAGTGGACAAAATGCTCTGGTGTTTTGGGACATACTTGAAACCTCCTAGTTCGTTGCAAGGTAACATCGTTCGTCCAATAAAAATATTGGTATTGGCAGATTCTAATATTTTGCCATTCCATTTAGTTAAAAAAATTTTATTCAAAAAGTAAAACCTGATTGTCGCTATTGTGGCAATTTGCGTTTTCCGCCATGACATTTAATAAACAGCAGCGCATGTTGACTGCACTTGGGTCAGCTTCAAGCTGGAGGACCTCGCAGCCCATTTTGGGACTCAATGAGAAAAATTCCGGTAGAATTTGAATGTTAATGCTTTCTTCGATTTTAGGCCACGTCTTTGCTAAAGAACTGATTTTATTCTATGATTGATACACATCTCTAAACCGCTCGAAAGCAGCAAGTCCTTAGGCTTGGAACTAATCCTGTCCCGATGCGAGTAATCTACTCTGAGGAGCTTCGCTCCGTGCTAGCTTCTTTCCTGGCTTCCTCAACACACTCTTTATCACTCTTTTACAAACAAATGTATTCTCTGTTTTTGCTACGAGACAAATATTTCGCAGAAGTCGTCCGAAATACGCCGGCTAACTTACAAACTTTTGCTTCATATCTCCACCCAGACCAGCACGAAAGTAAGGTTGTTTAATTGTTGGCTAATACTAGACACACACACTGCTTGAAAGTAAATCATTGCACATGGAAGGTTCTCAAACTCTAAATTGTATTAAACGCTTAATATTTTCTTCTGCGACGTAAATCCACATGAGTATATATATATATATATATATATATATA
>MNPL01010163.1:11787-29965 GCA_002081605.1 Tropilaelaps mercedesae
AATATCTAAAATTTCTTAGCAATTTAGTATCATCAAATCATGCGCTTAAACTAGCCTTCCAGGACCACGAAACGGATTATAACTAAAATAAACAGCTCGAGTCGCACGATACGCTGATGTCTCGTAAACATGTGTATGCGTGTGTACATGCGTCGATTTATTCATTCAAGTTTCGTCGCATTGTAGTTACACCTTGTGTCATCAGCCGGTGAGGATCTTCTGGTCGTCGCGCCTTCTAGAAGCTTTGTTACGGCTGATGATTATGATTCGTATCATGGCTTTTAGAACGTCTGCCGACTACTTTTCAATCCTCTTTCAATCGACACAACAATAGGCCTTACACAAATACAGCATCCCATGCAATGTGTGATATTGAAAATACCGTTTCGACACAGCAGCCGTTAGCCGTAAGATGAAATGCACCTAGAAACAGCTCTTCTTACAGAACAGCTAGAACGTCACCGTGCTCAATCACGCCACTAACGAAATATATGTGCATTAACTCTGAAGAACATCATTCCAGTACTCGTGGAGTCAACCGACCTCCCTCCCGTCTTTGATCCTGTCGTCAGGTGAGTGGCATTTATTTGTCACGCTCTAATGCAACTACGTGCATGACAAATATCGTATAATGACGAAGTCGTGTGAGTTTGCACCGCTAGCTCGTTACAACAATGTGTACAGTGCCAGGCGGGTCTATTGATTGGTGCATGCATGTCCTTAATTTAATTTTCTGTAATGAATAGCACATATACAATAAGTATTGCAACGTTGTACTTCTACCACGTCTACGAGTTGCAGCTCCGGTAAAGAGGGGCGTCGGATCTGATCGCCTCGTAATATAAATAATATAGATCAGGGCAAATACGTCCGACCGCCTAGTATTTTTACCACTTGGTGCATCTTACCTATACAGTCCACGTACAGTTAACCTGTGGTAGCTGACCAGTGCTTGCGAACAATATTCAATACACTGCCGGTCTCTAACATTCAGGGCACCAGCTCAATGGCGAGAGCCTGATCTCACAAGCGCATATGACGCCACTTTCCGAACGTCCGAACGATTGAGGGCAGCCTCAATCGTGTTTCATAACACCAATTCATCTGACTAAAGCGATGTTGAGTTTTACGTTTCAATTTTGTAAACGACGAGAATTTTTAATGCTGCGGGGGCGCTGTGGAGGGCGGGTAAGGTGGCATGGAATGGTTTTCTGCCATGTCCTGCTTGTTTTGCTCCGCTCCCGCCTTACGGTAACACCAACCGTAAATTGCGTAAGCCTAATTATGGCTGCTTATAGCCGTTTTGTCAATGCCTGGTGGAAACTGAGTTGATGCTCTTCCTGTGCGTTTCCGATTTAGGACTGGTGCTCACTTTAAAGCAGACCAGTTAAAACAGGTTGGAGGAGCATTAGAGCAAACGTCGGCTAAATGCTCCTTGGCAGGTTACTATGAAGTCAATCGTCGGCTGATATCGACTTCCATGAAAAATCGCGGATATTTGAGCACAGTCGAGGGGATCGGCTTTAGAGATAGAAGGCTATGAATTTTTTCGATGCCGCCAACGTCTAGCAGATGCGGAACTTTGCCAATCAAACACTGTAAAATTCTAAGTAAGTAGCAGCCTTAAGCTTTTCAATGAAATAATTCTACAAAGAAAAAACGACTGCTTTGAATGGTTACTTCCTAGGATAAAAGCGATTATCTATCTTCTGACGTAAAGACGTAAGAAAATAAGCACTTACAAAATCAGCAAGCATCACCTCTCTTTCTCCCGAAATGGCGAAATCCGACAGAGGCAATCCCCTCTACCAGCAAATACAGAGGGCTGAGGATGCACATGAGCCCTTGTTTGATTTCAACACCCCTAAAAGCCACATTATTCACTTGTCCGTCCCACTTCACAAAACGATTTTTAGACGCTTCATGGTAGACCTTATTTTCGCATTAACAGTTACCGGACATGCTCTACTGCTGTGAAATATTGTTACTATCTTTTAACTATGGACATGAAGGCTTTTAAATTGGTACAGTGAAGGCTTATTTGCAGGCTATTAAAGCTTCATTCTATTGAGAAAGAGCAAGATCTTTATAGCTGGCCGACACATTTAAACCTTTATAGCAAACCGGACTCAACCTTGTCATTAAACAACCGACTCTGTTTTTGACGTTAGTTTGTTCATTGTTATACAGAAGGATACGACGATGTGACACTGTGTAATAGCTATGATATCCTACAAGGTGTGAACTTAATACGTGGGTTTGTAGCATCAGCGTCTCGTTCGGCAGATTTCTAGCGCTGACCACAATTATTAGTGACTCGGGTAAGAGTCGATCTACTCCTCTTAGGGAGTAAAACTCGGAACAAACTGAAATGTGTACGCATACATACGTTAGTACAACAATGTCTGCAACAATAGCAAACTTGGCCGTATTGTACTATTTAATATAATTTGATCTACTAGATCGTCTCCGTCAGAAGAGTACTAATACTGACTGTGCGTGCTAATAAATTCGATAAGGCTGTTAAATTTGATAAAGACGGTATGAAAACAAAATAGTCAAAACCCAAATAGTGACAGTAACTGCTATTAAGTAAGCAAATCTGCCAGAACCGAATAGTAGTGTCAGATGCCAGAGACTTGTTTAAGGGATGGTCGTCTATAATAGATTAGGTACAACAGGCCACTCATCGCAACAGTGAATGTCTACGTTCTCTACATTTCACAATAATATACGATTGTGTATGTTATTGGATGGTCTAATTGGTGCCGAGTACTTGTGTTGTATGGCTCTCACATGGAGATTATTTGCTTTTAGGGCTGAAAACTCGATTACAAACAGCAGAAATAAGATATTTGAGGAATATGGCTTTGCGAGACTTGAAAAGGTGAGAGACATACCTATAAGAAATTGACTAAAAGTAATTTGCTTGCTTAGATTGAAAGGTCATAACTAGGGTGGAATCGGTAACAGGAATACGTGTGTAGGTGTCACACGAGTATGTGGCAGATTTCAATTATCATCTGCGTATCAAAATGTTAAGAGCACGACCCACAGGCAAAACAAACTAAATCAGTGTAAGACGCAAACAAACCAAAAAGGGCGGCCTCGCTGAAGAATTAGTATTAGCAGCTGTTAAGTTGATGGAGCGGAAGACGCTAAAACAGCTGCTCTTACAGCCTGGTTATGAATTCGGATGTCGAATAAATTGAGAAACCGTTCGCAGAACCAACTCTGATCCGAAAATATCGGCTCGCGGAGTGCTAAAAAAAGTTTTGCGAGTCGATTGTTACAGGAAAATCGTTAACACTTACATGGTGACGTATCCAATCATGAAAATTCTGTTTTCAAAAAAATTGATCCAAATCTTCACACAAAGAACGATGGCGTGTTGAACCGCTCAAACAAACCACGAGGAATCTGTTGACAGCCGTAAGGCTAACACAGCTTCAAATTGCGTGAGATTAATACGTGGAGCTCAACAATCGCAATTCGTATACAGACCGAGACGGTTCGGCCTACAGAGGGCTAACCAAAAACGCTGGTTAGGTCTTTGACGCTTTTGATCGCCGACGCTTCGAATCAATAAAGGCGGTTTTAGAAGAGACCAAGTTGAATAGTGGTGTCTTATAAAAGCAAGGACCTCTGAAGGGCCTATTGCTAGGGTATTTCGAAACTGCAATGCGACAATGTAAATCATACTTACCGGCGGAGAACTGGTAATGCGTCTCGTATAACGTCAATAGTTGTGAAGGTGATCGCTACCTCAAGGTAATATTAACAAAGAAGTGTCCATAAATTTCAACTTTAGTTGGGCATGTGAGGTTCGATTTAGTAAGAACGGCATGTTTAATTGGGTTGACTGATATTTTTTTACAACGGATATCGTTCGTTAGTATCACAGTAAACTTTCCCGCAAGGGTTTGTTGCTTTCCACTGCATTGTGTTTCTATAGTGTTATAATTATTTATGATTTATCTCTTATTGAATTATGCAACCAAGTAATGGCAACTGTAGATGGAGGAGATAACATTTTTAGAATAATTTTGACAGATAGAGGTTTTTTTTCATATGTATATTTGGGATAGCGTTCTGCCTGCAGAGAGCGCGCACTACAATCAAAAGACCGAGAGATCCAAATGCAAATCTGTGGGCATCTCCAGGTTCATGATTCACCCTCCTTGAGTGGGCCTTGATATCGTACACCAAGTTGCTGTTTGAACCAAAAGTACGAAGATATTAGTACAACTGGGGGGAGTTTTGAGAGTAAACATCCAGCATTGTAAGCAAGGTTACACTCTTCAAACAAAGTATAACTAGTTCCCCATTGCTAGTTCGCAGTTCTCCCAACTTTTGAGTGAGGGAAATTGTCATTCATTATCACTGCAAGCTATCACGGCAATTCGTACGTATGCAACCGTGGGAATTTCTCATATAGTCATCATGAGATTCTGAGTCTGTCACAGGATATCATGATAGAAAACGAGAAATTCGTCAGTGAAATGGATGTCTTAACCGAGCAATTGCAAGAACACGATGGGTTGTCGTACCTTTGAGAAACGGAAAGCTTTTTAGGGAACGCTAGAGAATCCGGTGAGAGTATTGAATGTCAAGGATGTGCGACAAGCATAGTAGAAAGCCAATGCGTAGTCTTTTGCCGTTATTTTACGTGAGCGAACACAGCCAAATAAATGGCACATATGGAATCATAGCGTTACGTTGCTTGTTTCATACTCGATTCAAGTTCCAATCTCTATGTGTTACTAGGCTACTGGTGAATGTTACGACACCTCTGGAGAAGTTGGTGGACGCCGAGCGATGCGGACAGACTAAGAATGGAAGGAACCTTCTTAAGCGCCTTTCAAAAACATCGCTTGAGATCAAAAAAACGTTCCTTGACTACCGAACGACACAAGCGGTCGTTAAAACAATCCAGATCAAGGCCAAAAAGGTAAATTAATTTCGAATTGCCATATTTGTTAGCACGCTGATCCTAAACGTACGTACGTCCAACTATTTGTCCAGCCCCTAAAAAACGTTTTAGGGAAATGGCGTAGTTTTACCAGTGATTTAGAGTCATTTTTGACTAGACACCAAACGAACGGTATTACAAAGAATCACGATACTTTTTAAATAAAGGAGGCTCAATAGCTGAGTCATAGGATGATATATGCACTGATGAGGGAAAACATTAGGCAATTTAATGTCTTAAGTGGGGAATGGATAAAATAGAGTTATAAGTTAAGTGAAATACTTCTCGAACAATTGATATACCTACCCCAAAATCAAGCATGTCAATCTACCACAGAAATGACACTTAGTGTACTGGCAATCAGACAAAATTCTGTCTCTCTTAAGCATTTATTTGGCGAACTTCTCCATTAATCAGTAAAACAATCATTCACATGACTGAATTGCGAACTTCGTTACGTCTCGGTTTTTCTAGGACTTGGAAAATGGTAACTTAAGCGCCACAGAGGTAACAAGTCTAGGACTGAATCTCACTCTAATTCGCAATCTACTTTACGTTCCCGACGCGCATCAATGCGCCAAATTCCGCGTAAATGAAGAGGCCCAAAAATCCTGGACACACATAAAGAACAAGTTGGCCTGGAATCTCTTCGCACACGGCCTTGATGGAGTCCTCATCATAATGGCTAACAGCATCTATAAAGTGAGCTTGTGCATCGAGAGATCTCAAATGTATTATTTATGCGTAGCAGATTGGCTCAATGGTGTTCCCACCAGCAATTACTGTAGGCTAAAAGGAAGGATTTAGCTGAAGGAAGAGTAACACTGCAAATGAATTTCATAGGCGGAATTAAATTCATGTCAACAACAATTCATTCAAACAACATTCAAAAATGTTGTTTCCTAGGTTATATCGAGGTAAGAAGATGGGACGCATTGTTCTGAAAAAATAGATATGACAAAACACTCCTGTTAACCGGTACTTCCTGTATTCATTAAGAGATAGAAAAATTATACCGCTTTTTTATGTTATTTTGTACACTACGCAAGATCAAGGAGCAATAAAACAAAGGGGCCATCGCTCATCTATACCACCAACTGTTATTACCATCCTTCAGATAATTGTTTGCACTCCAACTATTTGTATAATCCTTGTCCCATTGAAATCAATAATGATTAACTCTTACAGGAACAATGGGCGTCAACCATAGTCCACATCATTTCGCTACTGTTTAAAGACCAGGACGTTACGGTGCTGCAGAAAAATTTGAGTGAATGCCAATTTTCGCTGGACGAAAGCACATCCACGGAAGAGGATTCTTCAAAATCAAACAACTCAGGCGGACATAACGACTCCAATTTGTCGTCAGGTAACATAAAGTTTGTACCGCACAGATGCGGTCATTGACAAACCAAAGGGTGTCGGACTGATTTTATTCAGCTGGGATAAGCAACAGATCCTTATAGTTAAGATTTTATATCAGGGATACATACTTAGTTCTACCAGTGCATAGATATCCGGAAAAATTCGCGTTTCGATGGCTTAATGTTGTGTATAATACTTCTTTGTGCGCTCATTAGGAAAATTTCAAGGGGAATTTTGAATATATCTCATCTTACAAGTCAATGCAGCTTCTCATGGGCCCCTCTTGAATGACTTGAAATAAGCGCTCTCTTGTAAAATTATAAATAAATTTTTGATACACCCAGTATACACGCACGCATGACATCTACCCACAGGATAATCAGGGCCAGACAGTAAATGCAATCGTCTTTCTTGGCTCTGGTTACTTTTCTTATAATAAAGCAGTGAACCCTACATGGTGTCAACATTTGTACGACGTTATCTTCGGAGACGAAGGAGATCACATGTTTCTTCCTATATCTACTGTCCGACGAACACTCATTTTGCTGCCACTTGTTTTGTATCAAGATTAAACAGGAAAGAAAATAGCTTGACATGATGCTATTTACGAATCGGAAATTGTTGATAACCTTCATTCCATTGCAGAGGCATGCCTAATGACGGACGATGTGCGACAGTCCGCAGCTAGTGATAGCAACACCGGTAGGACGTCGGATTTTTGTCAGGGTGTGACCCCGACGGAGCTAGAGCAAGCCCACGCCAGTCGCGAACGCCAGTCCGAGAGTGAGGTGAACTGCGTCGGGGGTTCATCTTCCTCATCTGGTATCTCTTCGGGCAATCAGGATGACTCTGGGTTCGCGCAGAGCGATTTCAAGTAGGTAGCTCGTACATAGTGCCAGGGATAGGCACTCTTCATTGCAGTGAAGAATTGGTCACTAGGACACGCTGTCCACAGTTCGTTTATGACCCGCACAAATCACGTATATAGACTGACGGTGGGTATTGATGTTCACGGCTTGTAGCTCACTAAGTCCCGACTCAAGTGACTCGAATCGCTCGTCATCGAAATTGGCCAAAGCGTCTCCGAAGAGCGAGGACGAGTTTTCGCAACCAGCCGAAACCGGAGTCACTGTGGATTCTAGTCCGCCGTCCAGAGACGCCGCCGGTCATAGCGCTCCGGCTAAAGCGAGTCCGTCGAACTCGTCGTCGGAAAGCGCCATGTCGAACTCATCCAACGGCCAGTCTTCGTCATCCGGTTCAGACGACGGTGAGCACTTCGGCAGTGTAGACATGTTTGTATATTACGTTCTGCGTCTAGACTGTTGAACCTGCTAGCACTGCTGGGTTCTGGTCAAGAGTCTGTAAAGTGGATCATTTCCTGCAATAAGTGCATTTGCCTTTTTGTGCCATTCTTCTCGGGGCGCGCGAGTCAGTCAGATTAAAGCGTTCGCTCAAATGCCAACTAGAATTATCGAGATAGTCAACCTTATCGCCATTGTCCCTTTTCACACGTACGTATATACAAATGCATTATTGATCGGCCCACTCGCACATCGTTCGTGCCGCTTCCAGATGCCGACGGTCATACGAAAGAACACATCAAGCACCCTCACCATAAGGCTTCGTCGAAACATCGCGCCATGCACTCGGCCGATAGTCCCTCGAACTCCGACTCCTCAATGGAGCAAGACGTGCATAACCGTTCGCTCAAGCAGAGAACTCACGTTTCGCGAAAGTCAGCGGGACCGACCTTCGTATCGAGTGGACAGTGTCGCACCCACAAGTATCCCTGTACTCCGCACGTCTGCTTCGAGGCATCGCTTGCAGCCGTACGAGGTGGGGGCCCAGCCCGTGAGCAGCTCTGGGAACGTAGGGGTAGCCTGTTAACACTTCGCGACTCAGCTTCAGATGCCCCAAGCGAGGAGGAAATCACCCAGATGCTGGCCCAGTTCACCGTCACATTTCTACATAGCGCTTTTTCCACACTCGTCCTTTCTCTGAGGGTATATGTTTATATCTTAGCGTTTTTTGTATACAGTCACGTGAGTATGGTACGTGCGTACATGTCTTTCAGTGCAGCAAAACAGTACTAAACGTTGTTAGCCAGATCGACTGTATATAGTCTGGATATGGCAGTAGGAAGTTTTGATTTATTTACCGAAGAGTGAGCTAACTGTGGTAATGTACGACGTTACATCTTGTCCATTTGTGTTTGAATTCTCACCAAAATCTGCCCTCTAGCAAGTGTACTTGGCCACGAAAGGCGATATAGGCTGCGTCTTCCATATCAGCTGGCTGATTGCGTATTTTGCGCGGCTCGCCATGGCCATGGAACTTCAAATACAGCATATCCGGGGCGTTCTTTCGGCCGATGTGATCGGCCTGTTGGTATTTGAAGGGGTGAACACGCTTCAGAGCATCCACGCGCAAAGATCCGGTCTCGGAAAATGGTCTTTGCGGCGCAAGTAGGTTTCAGAGAAAAATTGTGTTTAATTCGCCTGCTTGCTCGTTTGTGCAAATGTCATAGTGCCTACAAAAAAAAAGTTAGTACGCACTCCCCAAAGATACGGAGACAAATTCAATTTTGGACATTCGAGTGTGACATTTTTGTTCTGGTAATTTTTGCGGCTTTGAACATTTGCCAAAAATTTAAAAAAGTAAGTTCTTTAACGATTCGAACGAATTCTATTTAAAACAAATGACATGTGAATCGGACAACACGCGCGTCTTTTAAAGTAACTATACTTGAATCCACCAGCAGAAATAGACTACAGCGTGCGCTGTTTATTTGTGAGTTTTCTTTCGTTACCAGCGCTCAGTTGACGACAGCGGGCACTGAAGTGTACGAAGAGAAAGGTAACACTTACCAACGTTTTAGGCTAAACTATCGACCATTAACGCTTTAACGTATTTACTCAATTGCAGCTACCAGTGTATAATAAAGGCTCTTCGTGAGCTTATGACCTCTGCTGAACATTTTTGCTACAACGAGGACACACTTTACTTACTTGGTAGGCATTTTTCCTTACAATATTAAGAGAAAATCTGCAAAATGTTTTCATTAAATTGGCGATCGGCTTGTACGTATTGTTAAATGTAACGTAGAGGAGGATTTAACCCTTTACCCGAACGTCAAATACGGTCGTTCAATTGAAAAACTCAAGAATTCATTGTTACTTTGGCCAATGCCTTAAGGATTTTGTAGGATCTGCTTGATGCTCTACATATACCTCAGGGAGCAAAACCAGCCTGAGGTATATGTAGAGATCTCCTTTCACCGCCCTGTAGGGGCCTGGCAAAATGTTCTACAAGAAGAGGCAAGAGCTATTGCTGTCTTTTGTGCATTAAGTGATGATCAAGTCAATGTTCGATGCTATTAAAACAATCAGTGAACTACACCGAACATACTTGACGGGCATGTACCATATGTGGATATTTTAATTGATTGCGTTGCGCGTTGAAGCGTACGCCGATGGGCGCGATAGGACGTAGCTGTGTAATAGTACAGCCCACAACGACTTTACATCCGCCTGACAGTAAATGCACCTGCATGGATTGTCCCTATGTAAGAAGTAACTTTTTTTTTTGTTATATCCATTCATCGAGGTTAGTCACTAGCCAAAAAGAGCCAAGTTGCCGGAACCCACCATTGAATTTAGCCCCTATCTGTACTGAAGACATATCATTTGTGGGGCACAATAAAAAGGCAATCGCCCTGCAGCGCATCCACTCAGCGTGCAGTAGATCCAAATATTGAAATAAAAGTGCTCGATACTAAATTTACTTGACCATTTCGTTGCAGTGCCTTTTACGATAATGGAAGATCTTCGCCATGCGCTGTTGTACTTCATACGAAAACCCGTCGAGCCGAAGTTGGCAATTCTGACGGACGTCACCGTGGCGAACCACAAACTGATCCTGCTCATGGAATGGACGAACCGAAGTCAGGAGACAAAGCTAGACATACGACAACATTTGGAACTGTATGACACGATTTTTTAGCCGAATCCTGCCTAGCGCACTCCTCTATTAGCTATTATAATTATGATGTGTTAGAGACTGGTCGTGAATCGGCTATGATCTGTCCGTCTCACTTGGGATCTACTAGTATGCATTATTGCAATGATATCAGATGAATGAATTTGCTTACGTTATATTTACGACTTGACCTAGCTGTACCAACTAGAATAACAGCTTATGCGATTGACCGACCTGCCTCTCTATGACGGTTAGAATATTCTGCTCAATTTGACATTTAACACATAAAGTAAAACAGTGTAGCAAAAAGCAGGCCGTCTCAGAAAAACAAACCTTCTGAAAATGAGTTGAAAACGCATTTTTTCTGAAGGCCATTTTGTAATCAGGCATTGGTTCTAGGTTTTCGGCTCGGGAGGTGATGGATAAGTACGGTGACCTGCTGCAGAACTTTCGAGACAATTGGTGCGTTACTTCATAGTAGGCAAGCGTGTTTATTTTTTACTCCCTATCAGATGTTTTTTCATTTCCAGCTTATCACTGTGCTTGCACAAAGGAGATTGGAGAATTTTCTCCGAGGGGGCTATAATGTAGGTGTGTTTAGGTTTAGCCGAAGCCCTTGTCCATTTTAACAGGGGATATTTAGTCGGAATTTGAAGTATACAGTCTATTGATAAATCTTCTACGGGTTCTACTAATAAAAAGATTGTATATTAAATTCGTTCATCTCACTGTGCTCTGTGCAACCGACGCTACGTATAGCGCCTACGTAAACCACTGCGTCCTTACGATGATGGAGCACGTTGCTGTTGATCTTGAGTACCCGGAGACGATTCTAACCCCGAAGATACTGTGCTGTTTCGTGGAACTTCTGAATGAACCTCGGATCCAACTACCTGAGGTAAGCTGAAGTAATTAGACTATCAACTGTAAGGCGACGGAGGCAACACTCTAAACGTGGCGTTTCACAAAATAATGTTTTTAGTACCAGAAGGTGAAATCAAGCAGTGTCAACAATCGAGATATATAATCGCGATTACAAACATCCAGAGTGTCTCTCAATACTCACTTTGTTTCGTATTCCACACATGCCGCCGCACCTGGTCCACGCGCGCCCTCAGAACTTCGGCGAGTTCATGAACGTTATGCTCAACCGTTACCTCAAGCTCAGCCGGCGCTCGCGAGCAACCGGTGAATGCTCCACTCAGCATAGGCTATCACGCACGCAAAATAGCCCAACCAGTACTAAGGATGACAACTCCGAGTGTAACATGTCGATGGATTCGAGCTTGAGTTCTGACAGCTGTCTGGCGGACGCAAACTGCAACGGCAGTTTGATCACACACTCAGGAGCACCGGATGGGGTAACAGGCTCCGTAGGCGAAGCTGAAGCCCAACGAGGTCAAGACCGCGACGCTGAATACTACCTAAGAACGTTGGTCATGGAGAACGATCCCGTTGGTCAGATGATTCAGCGCTTCCAACAGAAGAACGGCCGCTACGAGCGGGACGATATCCTTGAAAAGCTCGTCCACCTGCGTATGGAGTGTGCAGATGCGTACGGCTCCCAGGACACCGAACCGGATGACTCGTGGAGCTCACAAGCCGATAAAAGCAGCCAGCTGACTAACAATAGTGACGGCAGAAATCGGCACGGTACTCCGGTGACCAACCGTGAGATGCTAGCCCGTATCGACTATAATCACTGCGGCATCGAAATTATGTTGAATCGACTACATCGCGATGGGATGGACGCCCAGGTGCTCTGGCTACAGAAGCAATTACTCGAATACACGCATGTGAAACTTGGTAAGTTCTCTTAGAGTAGAGGAACGATAAGAAGGAAAATATGTTTGTACAGTGATGGCCAATTCCATAGGTTCAACTGTCGTGTTTGCTCGCGTTTGCAATAAATACTTCGAAAGTACCAGGCTGGTCTAGTTGAAGCTCGAATTGCAAATTCTGCTATACCACTTAAAGTATGTCGAACTCGCTATTTGCTCTGATCGATAAAGCTTGCCTTTGATCCTTGGAAGCCCCATACCTGCACGAAAATAATTATTTTTATCGGTATCACAGTGAAAAGAAGTCAAGTATTTCTGCCATATATACCTTCTATATTTTTTTTTGTCAAAGATGACACACGTCCACTCTTTCGTCTAATAATATACATTAATGAAGATCAAACATTAGTCTGTACGGATAACAATTCCAGAGGCAGCCTTTTTCCGCCTCCTACCAGAGGAATTGTTCAATAGGGCTGAACGCCTTTACTTTCTCTTTTCAGTCCACCAGTACAAACGGTCTTCGATGCCACCACTCGGCGAACCTATCTCGTTATACAGCTTCTTATTAGATCGCGACATGCTTATTGTCGACTTCACTTGGCAGCAGAGCGCGGCCGTACAGCACGCCGACTTCCAAAAGCTAGCAGCACTGCTCGGGCTCCACGTCTCTTTGCATCCTCAATACATCCAAATCACCGTTCCGCGGGAGCTCTCTATGCGACAACTCGTCGAAAACGCAAGCAAACTGTCTGCATGCTCAACAGGTCTGTAGCACCGCCTACCCGGCCATAGATGATCAATACTACATATTCACTCCGGCCGATGCACGACTTCTCTCTACCCTGACCTACTATTGAGGTTCGACGTAATCTGAAGTCGGCGAAAGTGAGCCAACTCCAAGTGCTTTCGGGTGCTTACAAAACTGTAAAGTCAGGCTTTCTTAACGGACCCTCCCGTCAGTTCAAGCGGTGCGAAGATCCTCTAGAGTGACAGAGGAATATCTAGGGGCTCTGCCAATACAATGCTTGCCCTGCCGGGACAGGAGCGATTGTTGCTTTCGATCAAGATGATAGGCTTGACCTGTTTGCACATTTTTAGGTAGATCGACACGCCAATAATAGTGTGCCAGATTCGTAGTCGTGCACAGACGGATTATCACAGACCGCAATTGGTGACCCCAAGTCGGTGTGTCAAGAAATCGGTCCTAGCCAATAGTTTGGAAAAAGAGTCATATCAACATGAATAAAGTGGTGTTACTTATAAGCAGTTGTTTTGTTTTTCTGTGACTGTGTTTGTTGCCCGTCTTTGTTCGCTTTTGTATCGTAATTTGGTTTCAGTGCACCCGCCGGTCACGCCAAATGGCTCGATGTGACTTTCTGTGGCGATTCGTCAATTCGACCGAATTCGTTCTAGGTAATCGTAAGCGAAAATTCTAGATGCGCGTATTTTCCAACGCACTCGTAGATTTAGCTCAACTCAGAGGTCAGCGTCACCAAAGAACTTAACAGGACGTTGTTCGAAGAGATTAGCGTCCATACGAACGAGAGAGGCCCTTATCAAACTGGCTTGATCCGTAGTACCGTGTACACAGGTGTAGATTATTCTTCTATATAACAAAAAGTACTGTACCTATCATATTCTTGCCGCAAGTTAAGGCTTTAGGCAAAAAACGACCTCGCAATCGTCAGCTTTAACCAAGGGAAGTGACGATACTTAATGTTATGAAAAGAATTTGTCGGACTCGAGCACGCACGACAGCCCGTAATTAGGACTTACTCTAAACGAGTTTCTGAGTTTCCGCGGTCGAAGTTTCTGAGTGTTGTCCTTTAAGTGTTTAAGGGCCGATGATCCTAACGGGTATCCGCCGTCTTGTTTTCTAATTTTCGTTGAGTAATTGATTGCGCAAGTAGCGGAGTATGGAGCTAACCGGAGGGTTTCGCGTCAGCGGTCAAGCCTTACCGTCACGTATAGCTACTCCTGAATAAAGATAAAGCATAACCAAACGCAGGAAGTCTACCCAAGCAACTACGCGCATTAGAGCAGGTAATCTGAAAGCTCGCATCGAAAGTATTTATGTATTTTTATCTCACTCCTGAATGTTTCTCCCAAATTTTCTGTATCTTAACGATTATTAGAATTATTTTTGTTGTTCAGAAATTTTTCACAGAAGTCGACAGTTAAAACTGGAGTACCAAAGCTATCTCCACCTTCGGATAGAGATTTCCGAATCTACCTTCCGACGTCGTTGTGTCCTTGCTTCTAGAGCAGTTCTTGCGACATAGACCTTATATTCTAGCTTGTTCTTGCCGCAGAAAGACCCTGGAATCTGCAACGGGCAACCAGGTTTAACATGTGCAGTATAGATACAATTGATATATTTCTACATTAAACGCCGACCAACTATTTCAGGACGACAAACTAGCTGAACGGCCCAATCAACCAACCTAATATAGTGATTTTGGAAGGCAGAACGTGTAGCTTTCGTACTCGACAAAACGCAAGATCATCCGGGTGCGGAAAGAAGAAAAATATGTGTTAGTGTCGACCAGGTGTAACGCTAGCAGCGATTGTCGTGCGAGCAGTATGATGAGAAGGCTTGCCGGACGCGCAGCGCGAGAACCTGCCAAAGTCGGTCACCTTCTAAGAACATAAAGCGAGTCTTGGGATCCTAAAATAAAAATCTAAAGAATATCTATAATCGTCTATGGTCTAGTGTCCAGAAGATAAATGCATAGATATATTACGTTGGAGTCCGTTGAAGACGGAACGACGTGAATGCTGCTGTCGCTGTAGTGCACTACACAACATGATGACACAAAAAGCGTTAACACCAGATTATCATTTTGCTTTTCTTATAGGTATGATGCCTCCACATATGGAGCATCAAATTCGATACATCTTGCCAATCTCTCGCGTTGCGGGGGATTTGAAATCCCCCACAGAAAGACATCAGGCAAGTACTAATCAATAACTATAAAAAATAAGCATATTCGTGCTTTTTCTAGGGTTTTACAGATATATCTGCAGAACTCATACATGCTTTTAATAAGAGTGTTCAGTGATTTAAAAGGATTCATTCACTGAAGATTAGATAAAGAATTTACTCAGTTCAATAAGTAAAACTAAAGGATACGTAGGGACAGTGGCGAAGTTAGAAGTATATTTTCATATAGTTTGCATGCTGGATTTAAGCGTTTAATTCTGTACTTTAAGGTTTAACTTTGCTTCGGTGAATAATGCCTAAACGGCATATAATAATGTTAATGATGGAAAAATAAAGACATTTTAACAACAAAGTAATGTCTCTAGGGCTGAACCAATGGCGTCACTCCGCATAGCATCGAGGTATTTTTAAAGTACTATTAATCTTCGTTCGTCTGCCCAGTGCCTTCGATTCCCTTTGGGTAGAATGCTGATAGCTACAAAAAGCAGACTCATCCCTGACTTTACAATAGCGAAGCAAACGCTTCTATACTGAGTATAGAATATACTGCCAATAAATTAATGCTCTCACTCTGGCCATGGATTGCCTAGAAAATGTGAAACAAGTGTATTTCCAAAAACATGTGTGGAACCAAGTGATAAATTTGGTTTCATTTTATTCGAGCTAGAACTGTCGGTATCTTTGCGGGCTCACTGACATTGCGAGAACAGCTAAAGCATAGTGTGATACATGAAGTTGGAACTTTTGCCAACATTGCCCTCAAATTGCAAACTCGATGACGAAGTCCAGAAATTACTCGGCTTACCGGTTTTGAGCAAGATAGAGCGGAATTTCATCAGTGAAATTTGTGAAACTAGTACAACCCTGAAAACTCTAGGCAGATTCTTGGAATACAGAAAAAACCTTGCTTAAAGGCGCCTCGTTATATGCAAGTCAAGCTATCAATTTGATCATTAATATTATATTCACCTGAGACCAAAAAAATCAATGACAAAAGCAAGTGTATTGACATCTTCACAACAAAGATCTGGCGTAAGCAGACCTGTTATGATGAAGGTAATCACGGTAGAAGGCAATTATGAAGCTCGAATAATCATTAAGCACTTGCTTTGTAATCCGACAGCACTTTTCTTTGGCTTTTATTACACTGTAGGTGGTAAACATTAGTCTCCTATTATTATTATTATTATTATTAACATGAACTTTATTAGTGATATCTTGACTTGTGTGACTATTTCACACGTGTGCAAAATGTGCAAAATGCATCAACCCGACGCACATACAACAAACGCACCTACAACCAAATGATGCAACGCCGTTTCCATGCCACAATGCATTCGATGAAAGCCTAATAAACGTTCTGTTTTTGCTATTCGGACAGGTTCTACAAAGATTCATGATTTCTACATCGGTGAAGCTTAGCAATGAGACTTTCATGTTACCGTTATGGGGAGTACTGACAGCGACTTGTCGAAGCCTTAATCACCGTCTACGAGGACTGGTAGTCATATTCGGTGTCGAATTCCAACCGCAGAGCTAGCTTGATAAGATAATCGACCACTTTCACAGTTACGCCCACGACCTAGCCTATATGCATTATCAACTGCGATTCACATAGCCATAAACAAAGAACGCTTTGCCTTAACGAGCCTATATGGGGTTAAATAGCGCTTTGCAGATTCAGCGAGTTCGCCGAACGGGCGAGATAGACGACAGCCTTCCGGGTGCTGATGCAATACATCGCAACGATCTTTAGTCTTGTCATTACGACTTATCAATTGACTTCAAGTGATTCGCAAAGCGACTTGCGGGTGGTTTTGTCCAACGGTTTTATATTTACTGTGCTCATCTGGTCATTTGGTGCATGGACTCTACTGAAGCTGTCCATGTCACGAACGAGACGACGGCGAATACCCAACGATGTAGGGTCCGGAGCGCGACGTAGACCTGACAATGAAACATTCCTGTTTTGAGTTCTGCAGGATAAATGCTGAAAATATAAGCGGAATTTAAACTCACAGGTTTGTTATTAATTAAAATTGATATTCGACAAGCATCGTGCTGTGGTGTGTAGTTTCAGATGTTTGCCTTCGTTGTATTTTTTCTGGGTGGGTTCGGTTTCCACTGTATATAACTTAAAACTCTATTCCACTGTATCTAAAATTTAACATATTGTTTGCCCTATTATCATATTTTCGTACGCCTGTTTCGCTGGTTGTTCACTAACAATGGTTTCTCACGAATCCACTTCACGTAATGTAACCTGTCATAATAAAACAATCTGTACTAGTCGTGACGCCTTCGGCTTTCTGAAAATGTACCCTTCCTTACTGGCCAAGGTGAGCATGTCAGCTTTCTGATATATATTCGGTGAATTCGGTAAATTCCTCTAAACAGAGCAGACAACTGAGAAGGATGTCCATAGTTTTGAATTTATCTTCTACACAAGACTGCTTCTTTTGATCTCCCAGCTCACAAGCTAGAACAGCGTCCTGGTGTGTTAAGGCTTATACTCTACTCCTTTCCGGGGCAACATGCGCGAAGTAGCTTTTTCATACACATGTTAGGTTCGCGCTCATCAAAAATTCACTATTTAGTACCAATAATGTACATTAGTGTCACCAAAATAGAAAAAGTGTCAATCGCCAGTAGGATCAATATTATTACCATTATTATTGTTGTTATTCCGAGTTCATTTGCGATAAACTCGAGTCCCTATAGCCGATTGGCACGCAGACAAGCTCGACTTCACATACAACAGAGCATGCAAGCGGGACTTATCGCCTTGGTTCAGGTTTTCAAGCCTTTCGACAATGCTTCCCACGGTGAATCGTCTACAGAGCTCGTCTTTTATTGTTCACGTTACAGATTACCGGGAGGGTGCTCGTTTACGGTGCTTTTGTCCAGCGCTGTTGGCATCAATCACAGCTGTATTCGAATCTCAAAATTTTTCGAATATGTAGACAATAGGCGCTATTTCATTGTCATAGAGAGGCACATCGATTTGTAGTTTGAATAGATAGCTCAGCTTTGTTACCATGGAGAAATACCAAACTGGTTTCTCACATGCGCCGAACCAAAGGCGTTTGCGCCCAACATTTATATATATATATATATATATATATATATATATAT
>MNPL01010170.1:10174-20947 GCA_002081605.1 Tropilaelaps mercedesae
CTTAAACGTTTGCTAATTTCTTAGCGTGCAGACCATTTAAGTCGGCCATAATAAAAATATTCTTTTGCCGAGAACGAACACTGGAGGTGTATGTTTTGCAGCAACAACTATAGCGTTAATAAATAATTACACAACCTTACGTTGTTCAATATCCCATTTGTACACATAAGCCTTTACTAACGACTTCGGAAATCCTATCCTGTAACCAATAGTGGGTTGGGAACATAGCATAAACGTTGGACAGGGCTCATACCATGTGATGACACGTGCAGTTCGAAGTTACTTTCTTAATAGTTCGCCCACAATAACTGCATCGTTCAGAAGGTGGCTTCCTTGCAGAGCATCATAACAATGGCACAAGAATGGATCTTGTCAAATATACACACACACACACACACACACACAGTAATATACAAGTATATGCTCAAGCTCAGTCACTCGCAACCTTTGCCATTCGCAAATTCACGCACCCACAAGCGAATCCCTTTCCGAAGGAGCTGAACTCGTTGCGCAGCCCTCACCCCAGGACAGGCCACGCAGCGTAAGGCTTGGCGAAAGAGTGAGGTCTCATCTCCTTCACGTGGCCTTAGACGTGGTTATCCTTGACCTCTCGACTTAGGTAGACGTTTGTTAAACACCCGAAGAAACAGCCTCGACCCGCTAGTCTAACCTTCTGAAAGCTTTTTCAGCCTCCCGTAAACATGGTTAGGTTAGCTGCGGACCTTTTGTCCTCCATTACGTCGCGTGTCCTCGACTTGATCCTGTTTCCAGGCCACAGGAGGCCGGCAGCAGCGTGATTGCTCGTTTCGAACGTGCGAGATACGAAGGCATATGCCAAACCCTCGCCAACACGGCGTCGACGAACCCCTCCTCGTCCACCGGGGTCTCGGAGCTGTAGGCCTCCACCAAAGTGTACGGTCAATGTTGAATTCAAGGCCAATGTCAAGGCAATACGCCGAGAATGGAGAGGGAACCCTGGAGAGGGCTCCTCGCAACGTTGCAAGTGACTGGTGAAGCTAGAAAATGACTACTTTTAAATCGCGAAGTGCCCGTGTGCACGGAAGCAGTCGGGGTTTCTGGAAGGGCACTTAAGAAAGTGGACCGGATCGATAGACGTAACAGGGGCATTTACTATTGGCGCTACAGGGAAAATCCCTAGACGTTAAGAGAGAGGGAAAATGTCGTACGATTTCGAGTTCGTCGAATATATCAGACTTCGCCAGGTAACTAGGATAATACGAGGAGAATATGAGGTTTATCATTGTGGACTGTGGGAGAAGACCATTTCAGCTTTGTAGAACGTGCAAGAGATAAAGTTCGTGACCTTTCGAAAAAAAGTGCGTTGTTTGGGTTTCTTGCTATGGCAAACTATTCCACTAAGGTGTACCCCCGTCAACACAGCATAGATTTTGCAACTCACGCCGTACAGCATATCGAATACAGCGGAAATGATTTGATGGTGCAGTTGGACATTACTACAAAATTTAATTAGCTAGATAGTATTAAATATAAATGAACGGCGAACCAAAAATGTTACGCCATCTACATATAGACACACCTGTGAGACGTTTTTCCTCTTTGCCCATAACGGTGTGACGTTGACAAGCTACTGACTTTTGTGGGGCATGCAATTGGAGTTAATTAAAATTACTTTTTATACTTATATGCCTAAGCAAATATTCTAAATTGTCTAGGTTCAGGTGACATATGTTCTACTAGTTTTTGTCTCGAGAAATGCCACCCGCATAACTAAATAAACGTGTCGAACGTTGCATTAAAAAAAACAACTCCCTAGTTGAAACCCGGGTGTGTCAGCTTTGCAATAAACAAGAAAAGGTAAAAAAAGTCGCATACACAAAACTTTTCATGAGTGTTTGTCAATGTTAAGAATCACCTTTGGCTGACCTGCCTCTAACACCCGCATTCTTCTGCAAAATCTTCTCTAATTGGTATTATATCTGTCCAGACATCAATCCACCCAAACCTCGGTAACCTTGTGGTAACTTATCGCCCTGTTGTCACGACACAGGCCACAAGCCATTGCCTAAGACCGACGACATTTTCGACGATTAGATCAAACGGCTCCTATGAGCCATGTTCCGAACGACAGATACAACCTCATCCTTCATCGCTCACCGTTTTTTAGTCCGACCCAGTTGTAAACGGTCCAGCGCGTATCGATCATATTGCCGTAAACATATTTCACTATGAGTCAATAATAGCGTTAGGTACCCTATCACAAGCATTCCACAGTACGTCCCTTGCCATTTGTTACGTCGCTAATTTAGTGTAGCAGTTTGAATATTAAGCTCATGTTTAATGCGTACCGGGGTCCCAGAGCCGCTTCATCGATCCCCCTATCCCCCCTTAGTATTCCAGTGTTCTCTCTGTACTAGGTTTAGTGAGCGCATAACGAACTCCGATGTCCTGTAAATACTCCTGCCACATTTCTCCGCCGTCCCATCGCTCTGAGTCTCCTGCGCATGTGCGCGGCCACCCCTGAGACGAGCGCATCCGTAAACTATCGCCTGATCAGTTGATAAAGTCTGATTGTCGGTTTCCGCTGGCAAACTTCTACCGGAGCAGGTTCTTTGTCAAACCGCCACGCCAAATCGATGAGTTGCGCCAGCAGGCCACTGCTGAAACGTCGAGAGCGTCAACGTCGGGGCAATCGGGGGAAGAGGGTGCGAGAAAGATCAGGGGATACTGGACAAGCTTCGGATCGACCGGTGAGGAAGCATTTGTCATCCGAGGCGGACAGCTAAGTCTGGGTTAACTCGGACGCCGAATAAGGCGAAATAGCGTGAAGCAAGACGACACACTGAACAGCTCTTTCTTGTTGTCTGCAGAGTCTTCCGCCTATTCGACCCAGTTTGTCCCAGGCGGAGTCATCATCGGGCGCTCCACATTGGACTAGCGGGCAAACGGATATGAAACGGTGCGCGGTGCGTTTGAAACGATCGAAAGAGGTTCTACATCGAAGTGGGCAGCTTGAATCGGCGACTATCTAGACGAGAAATCGATGAGACACTCGGAGCATCGGGGGTGGGACGGGGGTAGCGATATTTGACTCGTGGTCATATTGCCCATTTTCTCTTCTGTGTTCTCAACGAAACTTACGAGCGATCCTCGAGAAAACTTCTCTGCCGCAACTCGCATTGTTACGTAGAACACTCAAAACGCCTACATCTTCTTCCTAATTGCAGGACCAGTAAGACAAGAAGCCGAAGTCCTGCATGTCTTTCTCCATTTCTTTTGGGCCGTAAAGGGAAAAATAAGTCATGGGAGCATCTGCACCTAGTCGACTTCTGCCACTGGCGACACAGAAAAAATTCTGTAGAATGTCTGTTTCGGAGTGAACACAGCGGATCACCGGTCTTTTCTGACGAGACTGTCTACGAAGGTTCGATGCACCGGCAACTTTGAAAAAGTTGCTGGCAATCGAGCGGCGGCCCTCTAAGCATCGTTGTATACACGACGATGTGTCCTACACTACGAAATCAATACGAAATAACGCGTTCGACGCTTGCGTTGCGTAAATATGCAGACTCCGAACCCCGAATTTCAGGCCCTCACCCTGCCAGGTTTGCTGCCCGGTGGCGACAACGTTTGGAGTTTACGTTTGAAGTGTACGCACGGAGCACCTGTGAACGACTACAACCAGATTTGCTAGCCAATTCTGTCGAATTAGCGATTAAAAAAGCGGTAAATGAGAAAATGAATCAGCACGAAGAAAGGGGGAAGATCTTTCGCTCTTACTTGATGCTGGTGATGTTCCAGTGAGGGCCATCCGCTGAGGCCCTTCACGGCATACACATGTTCAGTCGCTTCTTGACTGCTTTGTCCTCTGATTCGCCTATTGTAGGAATAATTCTAGCACTATCCTACCGCCTACCGACACGGCAAACAACTTCACGCACATGAAATGAAGGTTAAAGGGCGAAACGTAAGGGAATCTTTCTCGAGCAATTGACGAGGTCCGTGCCGTTCGAAGGTGAGCTTTTTTGTGGCATGACCCAAACAAAATTTGGCTGCAAAATTAAATGTGGATTGAATTGGCCTGTCTGGTGGTGGTCGACTTAATCATGAACGAATACAAAAGAAAGTGTGATTGTCATATCGCAATTGTTGCCCAGTTCGAGCGAGGTCAAGGGCTTTAGTACAACAGGGCTTCAGATAACGTGATATTTGGGGCTAAAGCTATAAGAGAGTCAAGTTCTATTCGGGCAAGGACTTGCTTTCTCCTTGGTTTTAGAATGGCCATGCTGTGTCCCCTACTATGAATCGATTCCTCGTCTCTTGGGCGATTTCGCGATGATTCTAATCTTATCGGTCACGACGTCGGGCCTTTCAGCTTCTGTGTGCCCATCCGCAGCGGTTCCTCGACCATCATAGCTGTGTTAATAGCATTGTACGCCTATGTTCTATAGTTGTCTTCCTTTATAGACGATATTTACGAAACGCAATTAGAGACGGGCGATATCGTTACCTACGGTACTAAATTTGACAGTAATGTTCGTCGATAAGGTTGTCCGTATTGTATACAAAGGAGCGTAGAAGTCGAAATGCCGCTGCGGACATCTGGTGCCCGACTGGTGGACCATTAGAGCTCGGGACAATGTTGAAGTGAGCGATGCTCACTCGTCTTGCTGGCAGGCGTAGTTTCGTCTTTAGCATTAGCCATAGAATCTTGAGTCCCCCTGGAGCGGACTCAAGAACAACACTTTAACATGGAGCCGTTTGGAGCTTAAGATATTCGCACTACCCATATTGGTTATTGAGCGCATCATCATCAAACAATATCGTTTTTAGGCAAAAACCTCTCCAACGTTATGACAACTACCGCGTCCACGTTTATATTTCGCCAAAAACAGCCGCAGGATACACCGAACTATGGCAAAAGGTGCGCATGAATGTGCTTCCTGGTACAGCTTAAACTGCAATTCGCCTTTATGCAATGACTAGTCAATGTATTTGAAAATGATGAAACGTCCGCCCGAAGTATCGATTGCCCACTGAACGATTTCTCCTGAGCTAACAGTCGTCCACTTCAGAGCGAATTCGCGTTCGAATTTTGGCCTTGTTCCTGCTGACGCTCGTATAGACATACTGTAGCTATTCCACTACGAGGATTTTAGCAATCAGAGCCATTTAGGCGTTTCGTCCCATGCAAAACGTCTATTACATACCCAATTACGTAGGTCTAATGAGCAACATTTTTCGATTCACTCGAGCAAAACGGGATGCAAAATATTTCACTAATTTTATTGCCGGCGTCATCGGTAACGCCATCGGTTTTGGGCCCACTTAACCTTTGATTTTTTCCGTTGCGTAAGAGTCGTCGGCTACGTAGGCATCCAGTACTTTTCGGTAGCGTTCTACTACTGAATATCGCAATGACAGTCGCCGCTTTGCTTTCCGGGTGGTAGCCCCCTAAGCAAAGTTATGCTACAGGAAACGAAGAACGGCCGCCCAACATGTAAGGGAGTACAAAGGATTAAAAAACGCGCGTCGAACAACTACATACAAGGCGCCGCTGAGGAGGGAATGAGTTTGGAGTTAGCATACACCTATCGGAGACGAAGGAAAAGCGAGGACGAAATAGTCCGAGGTCAACTTAGTTTAATGAGCGGAACAAGGCCGTATCCGTGAGCTGGAATAAGGTCGCCGAAGAAGCGTCGGCTTTGGTGTCGCCAGCTCCGTTTGGAGAGATCTACCGCGAGGTCGTATGAGCTACGCATATCTGGGGCATAGCTGGTCGCAAAAGCGTTGGGGACAGCACAGGGGAGGCTCAAGGTGGCCGTTTGTCCTGGACATCGCTGCGTCAACACGCGTGGTGAGCACTAGTGGGTGAGTTGAAGCGTCTGGGTGCGTGTACAATACAGACACTCGTCTATTACTTCGAGAAGTGCAGGGCACATACCAGTTGAGCTCTTTTGCTGAAGGAAACCGTAGAGAAAAGGGGGTTAGTCGTACACACCGAAGTCTAATAGAGATGCCTTGAATTGGTTGAAACCAACTATTCAGTTTTTTTGCAAGGTAGTGACTAAATCGTCGTTTGTGCAAATCCCGTTGGACTAGCCTGAACGCATGCACAGTCTAAAATGACACAATTTGCCTTGCCAAAGCTGCTGCTGAATTCATAAGGGTGAGCATATCTCCTAGGCACTTCGTTTGAGGGACCTCAACAGGTGGGGTAATAGCGAAGTGACTAGCGTAATATAAAGCTATCCCGTACTTTAGATGAGACCGATTACATGCATGGTATACTACTTTGCAAGATTTTATTGGACCAATTTTGCAAAGGTTGGACGATAAGGCACGGCCATCTTGCGTTGTGTCGAAAACGTAGCGGTAAAGCAGTCAATAGTCGGTACACCAAATTCATCAAAGGTCTCCGAGCCGAAGGAATCATGAGAGCTATCTTTCAAACCGCCAGAAATTATTTAAAAGTGCCAGATTTTCTAGCGGCAAGCACAGCTGTAGCACTCGACGATTAATGCTCACGCTTTGCTTGTTTCAGACCGCTCTCCATAATTTCATTTCTTCGGACAATTAGCATTACACTGCTAACTCTCAAACGAGAATTTTATTTTTGTAAAAGCATCTGCAAAATCACCACGCTGTTCCATTGACCATCAAGACACGGCTAAAATTACCTAAGTGAATATTAACCAGGCTACGATTCAAGTAGTATCATCACTGAGAAGTAGTTTTACGAGACCCAGCCCACATCTAAGATTCTGACGTACGGAAAGTTCCTCTAACCGTGTTCTACGTTCTCCCCTGCATTAACGTAGATAATATACGGCAATACTTGACAACGTGGGCCTTGTCTCAGTGGTCCTTATCTTGTTTACTCATCTAAATTGTTACTCGCTATTACTTGGATGAGACGAAATCCTCACCATGCCAAGTCCACCCAATATATCCTGACAAGCTAATGGATCCTGAGTTGTTAACAAGCAAATGTGAGCATCCCTTATTACCCGTACTTGCCATATGACAAATATCAAATGAATTAAACTTGACTTCCACCGATGTTGGCTCTGTAGCGAACGTTGATTTGAATCAGCCAGTCGACTTTATCATAAGTAAGCCTGCACCCTTACAGATTGTGATCAGCTTTGTTTTGTTAGTCCGAAGTGAGACTGATGAGTGAAATTGCAAACAGGAGCCGTAGTAGTCCAACAGATTCTGTTACAGTATAGTCTATGTCCAGCAAACAGAAATGACGAGGTCTAACCACGCTTGCATGGCGCGATTTTGGGTTTTGCAAATTACAGGCGATCGAGTTGAACCAACGCGATTCAGTCTATCCAGCAAGGATTCAGCGGATGGATAGCGTCCCTTTGGACCGCCATCGGGATTACCTGGAAGTACTCGAGATTACTCAAAAATGTGTTGCCTCTTGATGGCTGAAGCTAGTCGGAGTTTTCCTATGGGTCTAGGATCTTGTGATTGTCCTATATTGGGTCTCTGATCAAATACACCGATGGCGGCTCACATACGTGCTCAGGACTACCACAGCCAGGACTATCCATTCAACTTCGCGGTAATTGTTGTTTGACTAGTGCAGTTCATGTACGCTATCTTGGAGCTCACAAAAAAACTACGCCATAAATCATTACGCCATAATCAATCATAAGGATAATATAATCAATCCATATACTATTGCTAGAAAAAACCGCGACAAAATAAAAACACAACGTATAAACGTTAACCAGGTCTCATTCCACGACTAAAATTCATTAGCGATTAAAAATCAATTAACTCTGCTTGAAAATTTACCCTAAATTAGAAAATATTTTTCATAATCGAACCAATCCCTCCAGCAGGACGTCCACATTGTACCAGCCTAATACAAAAACCTCCACTGTCATACAAGGAACAAACTCACACTTTACCGCATGATGACACAGTCGACAAACTCGCCCCGATTCTTGCCGCTACAGACTAACGCACCGGTGAATATCCGAGCCGCCACGCGACTTCGCGAGCAATGCCAGCGACGCTCTCCGGCCCACATTGATTCCGCGCTTTTTGCCTCTGAACAAATTCTGATTTTTGCCAAGCACTCCGTTCAGTCTCTTAGGGATGTATCACTTGTAAATACGCTGTCTGCTTCTTGCATCGGCACTTTTCTCTGTCGTTTTGAGTGAGGAGTCGCCCTCCTCACGAGTGAGCAACTATCTCAACGGTATCAACTATCTGAACGGTTTTGGTCATTTGAGTCTTTTCCACAACTGGACTGCAACTTTGTTGGCCTACGCTGGTTCGTCGAAGTTCGACGAGTTCGAAGTGGTCACTTCCCACGTATGGCGCTCCCGCGCTGCGAGTCCCTCGGGCTCGAGCGCGGTGGAGGATGGCCGCACTCCCACCTCGGCCTACCTCACCGTCTAACAGACCCCACCCCCGCGAGGCGCCTCCACTTCAATGAGGTCAGTGTCCTGTGTAGGTCTTCTATGCTCACCCATCATCCAGGCCTATGAGCCAGCTGTCCGATCACAGGCATATGTGCTTCGGACGTTGTTCTCTAACCCACGTGCTTCGGCTGTGCGCCCTCGCACGCAACGCCCCCTACAGCCCCCTGGGGGCACAGTCCCTCCGTAGGCCGCAATTGGACGCGCGGACGTGGCCAAGCAGGACGTGCCGATGATGACGCGATGTCCTCCCGTGTTCCTTGGTTGTGTGCGTACACATTAGATTGGCGGTGCCATCTCGCCGTATGCGCCATAGAGCATCCACCCCCGCGTCGGCACTCAGCCGAACTGGGTCAGAGACTGCCGTTGCCAACAGCGGAGACAGCTGCTTCCCTCACGAACAGACATCGGATGTGGGGTCGAATTGGCTGGCATTTGTTGTGTACCTCTCGCCCTACGACTGAGTGCCCCTACACCGGCATATAGGGCGCACTTGGGTATATATGGCACTCTTTGTTACTATGTGTGAGTAGATGAGATTTCGGGATACTGGGTCGACAAACAACGCACTTCGGAGATTATGTACAAATCGCTTCAAGTGTGGCGATCAGGTTAACTGGTGGTCGTAATAATTCACTATATTCGATTTGAATATCTGCCCTGAATTCGCCAGCCTCTATGGGTTGTGGCAGTCGACCTCTTCTTTTTTCAGAGAAACTACAACTGAATTATTGTAATAATCGGCAACCATAACGCCTATAAATAAGCAACATATATATTGACCTAAAAATGACAATATTCTCTGATAGGTCTTTTGCCTTCCCTTCGGCGGGACTTCCTTTGGACAGTAGGTCGACTGCTGCCAATAAGCAAATAATAACCATTTGGATCGTTTATTTAAACTAGATTTCGATTTGGAGCCACGGTGCTCCATAACCTATTTCGCGTATTCTGATATCGACAGGTGTGAGTTGTTATTAACGTAATTAAGTTAAAACGGTAATATTTCGATTGTCCCAAAGAAACTCCCTGAAAGTCCCTGACAGAAGACGAATGCTGTTCCATGCCATTGGGACATTGCCATTCCAACGCATTGGGGTGCATTGCTTCTCACTTCTCTGGCACACGGTAGCGCCCTCCACTTTGGGTCTTCTAGCGGCATTTTCACTCCTTTTTTTATCGAACTTTTTTTCTTTATTCAATATTACAGTTCAAACGCCCCCGAAACACGTGTGCTTGTATGTGTACGTATATTTCTGTAAAATCAGCAGGACACAAGCAGTAGCGTTCCATCATGAAACGCCTAACGAATTCATTTTCCCTGAGGACGTCTCATCATGTGGGATTCGTCTCATAGACACATCCTCACGTGGGGATATGCTCCTGTGATAGAGCCCCCACGCGACCGTAGCGGGCGGGCGGGCAGGCCACACGGGTGGCTGCAGTCAATCACGTCTCCACTTGATTGACGTAACGGGGTCGAGCGTCATCGGTGGCCTAATATGAAACGCATTTGGCACACGTCGGCTAAATTGGCCAAGCGATGAGGACTGAGTTTTCCGATGGTTCGCGCAGGCTCGTGCACAAGTGGCCATGACGATATTCTGTTCGATAAAGGCCGATGACTTCCAGCGTTCCAGTTCGAACTTAGCAGAGCTCCTTTGAAGCGACAAACGTGTTCAGACTCGTCAAATAAATTGAGTTAGGGTACGTTTACAGTAAGAAAGGAAACGTACAACCGAATACCCTAGGAAAAGACAATGACTTAATACATTCTCCACAGCGATCGGGTGGTAGCGCTGGCGGCTGTCGCTGGCTCAAGACAACTGTAATCTATATCCTAGAATTCTATAATATATTTACCATATTTCCTGTAAAATATTAGTGTTAAGCTCGGAGGTCTCGGGTGCATTCGTGTGCGCCTTGCGGCCGCAGGAGTCACATAGGGTTCGATTGCGCGGGTTCGAGTCCCGTCGTTGCACATTTACATTTAGATGGCGTGGTCGGTCTTTCGGAAGTCATACGGAAAGCGCCACCGCGTTTCGTTAAATGTTGGCTGACGGTGCGCCTTATTTTTTTTAATATAATAGTGGCTAACAAAGCTATCTCGTGATTTATTTCGGTACTTCACCTTGCCGACAAGTGCACTACTCTGCAAGTGCATTACCCTCTGGCATCAGCCAGAGGGGGCAACGTGCCCCTCGAGGCCCCGCGGGCGTTCATTGGAAATCAAACAAACATTTTGTTCATATCGGCAATATGAACTTATCACAGAATGTTTATTTTTACCAACCTCGATGTGTGTGAGTGTGTGTGTGTGTGTGTGTGTGTGTGTGTGTGTGTGTGTGTG